>JAHZNB010006559.1:0-16270 GCA_027744295.1 Callyntrura guangdongensis
TTTAAATAGGCTTCAGGAGAGAATCACTCAAACTTTTTCACCTTGTCATCTCCAATCTCAGCAAAAGGTGGACACAAATTTCAATTTACATGATTTTAATTTCCGCAAAAAAAATAAAGTGATTTATTTTTCTTTTTGATTTACCCCCATTTTCAGGTGCAACTTCAGTTTCAAATTCAGAACAAATCCCTGTGGTACAGCGATATTTTTCGGGCAATGGAACAAATACGACAATCATCAGATGCGGAGCAAGTGATTGAGGAATACTCGGTGACGGAAACTACTCTGGAAGATGTGTTCATTTCTTTTGCGAGTAAAGGTCGGGCACAGTAAGGCAATGTGTACGGTGGGCAGATCTAAGTTTTTACAAGAAACATTGTCAGTGTTGGTGTTCCTAGACATTATTCATTAAAGAAATTTTTAGAGTTAACTACTTATTCTATGTTTTTTATTGTATGTACGTATTCATAATCATTAATTAATTTAAAATGTGAAATTGTTTAAATTGTGAGTGAGTATTGGGACGGATTTTTTTACCCAAACTAACTTCTAGTTGATTGCGCTTTAAATGTTTCCAGTAGTTTCATTTATTTATTTATTTGGAAACAATCAACCCTGTCGTTATGCTGATTTTTATAACATTATTATTATTATTACATATTAGGTTTTGCAAGATTTAAATAGAAATATTCAGGTAAATATATAGCGTACGTGTCTAGTTTTAATTTAGTCTACTTTGATGATATTGTTACTAGTACTTGCGACTAAATCATTGTTATTAAATCATTAGGTACTGTACAACTATGACAATAAATACTCACCACATGTTCAAGTTTTTTAAAACCAGGGTCTGCTTCACTAAATTGTAATTTGACATTTTTAAACAATTTGTATTTTGTACAATTTCCGCATGCCATTTAACAAAGAAAATTTGTTTGGTGTTAGGTTTGTCAGTTGGTAACTATTTTGAAATAGGGAATCCACAAACCCTGTTGTCAAGTACATTTTTTGCATGTAACCAGACCAATGGAGGTAAGTGATATTGCTTGTACCAGCGGTTTAATGTTCAATAAAAAGAGCTTGAAGTTAATGATACCTGGAATTTAGAACGGTGGTACAACGAAAAACTGGTTCCATGAGAAACTAATAAGGAAGCACTGGTTGCAGGTCACCGTATTAGATAATCGCAACTTTATTTCACAAAAATATGTCATCACACATACTTAGTCATCTTTATCGACAATGTATAATAAAGGTGCAAAAAATTAGCAATATCATACGATAAACAACCAGGGTTTTTCTGGTTTTCTTCACAAAGGCTGCAATAAAATGTGACAACAGGTTCAGAAAAAGTCCTGAATGGAACATGAGAGCATACACATGTGCGTCTTTTCAGTTTTGTTTTGCTGCAAAAACTTGATATTCAATTGTCATGTTTTATGCTACAAATTCTGGGGAATAAGATTAAATAATAAAGTTTATAACGTAAGACGCAATAAAGGGTTTTCAAAGAATGGCGACATGAATTTGTTGTAGGAAACTATTATATTTCTACTTTTATGGTAGGTAAGACACTTAGGAATATTGTTGATCATCTCAATTACAAAAATTTGTGTTGAGGACTTCACATTCTGGTTTATCATTTTGGCTACCTTGCCTTGAATCTTTCGAACAGTTTCATGTTATTCAGGATATTTTTATTATGAAAATATAAAACTGTGTTAAAAATTTTTGTAGTTTATGCACGTATAAAAGAACCAAATACCTGGAAAGGTAATAAATTCCCCAATTGGATCACTACACCTGATGATACCCTCGTCTGTATAACATTGTACACATGTGCGTGTTGAAGTTTATGCTGTCCATCGCTTGTGCAGCCTCAATACTTGTACCACATCTTTCTAAACT
Source organism: Callyntrura guangdongensis (assembly GCA_027744295.1). Lineage (NCBI taxonomy): Eukaryota > Metazoa > Arthropoda > Collembola > Entomobryomorpha > Paronellidae > Callyntrura > Callyntrura guangdongensis. The sequence goes on from JAHZNB010006559.1 coordinate 1,909, forward strand.
TGACTTCTAACGAACGGTCAAAAAGCAAGTTCCTCCACGTACGCATAAATTACTAATTAACTAGCCAAACATGAGGCACATATATTATTGCACGTCAATCCAGGATTCTCCTTTTTTGCATTTAAAAATAAAATGTCACTAAATCTCATTTTATTTGCTTAGTTCAATAGAACCAGCCATCCTAAGAATGAGTGTACGTACACCACGTCATATAAAATTTTATGTGTTTATTATACCCAATGCTGTAAGGAACTGCCATAAACAAAAAGTATTGCCTATTCATATAGGTACAAATGTCATTCATCAGAAAACTCAAATGTCGCATACGATCGATCATCGTTGCAAAAAAAATCAAGTTGAATGAGCTGATTACTGTGATGATGAGTGATACTTTGGTGTGCTGCTTTTTTGCTAAGCACATCATTTTTATTTCCTGCAAAAGATCGAACCTTCTTACATGTGTCAACTCCATGTCTGCATAATAGGTATTCCATGTATTTTGCCTGATATGTGCACGTGTTTAGTAAACGCTTTGACATGTGACAACGCGCTAATTAATTGTATTATTGTCATTTTGTACAAATAGAGAACCTCCCTGATAATATCTACTACCCTTTGTCCTGTTTTTCTTATTCTCAAAATCAACACCAGCAAAAAGTTTCGTACAAAATAAACGAAACGAAATACAGGATATTTACAAAACTGCAATTTGTCATCGAATTAATTTCGGTGCCTTTCTTACCATCTAACCCAACTAGCTCATTGTATCGTCTCACATTTCCTATATAGCGGCGTTCAAGTCAGACAAACAGACAAAATGTCAATGACACGATAAGCAGAATACCGATATATTCTTTACATTTCTACTGAATTGTTTGGTTAAATTGCTTAATTCATTCTCATGAACCGATCAAGATCATAAATTTTTTTTCGTCGCTGGATGAATGGTTACATGTGTTAACAATAGAATAAAAACCTTGAGTATAAATATTCATAGGCCTAATCGGATTCTCCATTTTTTTCTACCAATACACCATGCTGAGGGAAAACTTCAATTTGTCATTGAATTTTTTTCCGTGCTTTTCTTACCATCTAACCTAACTAGCTCATTGTATCGTCTCACATTTCCTATATAGCGGCGTTCAAGTCAGACAAACAGACAAAATGTCAATGACACGATAAACAGAATACCGATATATTCTTTACATTTCTACTGAATTGTTTGGTTAAATTGCTTAATTCATTCTCATGAACCGATCAAGATCATAATTTTTTTTTCTTCGCTGGATGAATGGTTAAATGTGTTAACAATAGAATAAAAACCTTGAGTATAAATATTCATAGGTCTAATCGGATTCTCCATTTTTTTCTACCAATACACCATGCTAAGGGCAAAAAAGTAAAAGATTATTATCATCTTCCTTGATTGTCTGTTAACCAAAAATTGTAAGTGTTGTTGTTGTACAGTGATGGTGGTGAACACTGAAAGCATTGTTGTTGTGCACGCGGTATGTGTACTATCTGCCGTTGTCAAAAAAGGCTCGTTAAATGTTGTGATGGACATAAAAAAAGACAAGAAGCGCAACAATGACCCTGACCGTGTACTGCCAGACCTTAAATCTTCCTTGTTGGTCTCAACAGCTAAACTGTATGTTTGTCTATGTGCCTGTCTGAGTATTTGTGCTTGATGGTGACGGGGACGATGCCTATTGCTTTTTGGCACAGCAAAGAAGAACTAATAATAACATTGTAACGCTGCTGCTAGGTAACTGGCAAATAACGGGATATTGTAATCTGTCTTTAATAAGCAGTGATACTTTACACGTGCGTTTTGCATGCCGATATGGCAAGCGGACAACAAATTTTTTTGTATAGCTTGTTGCGCATGGCCACTTGCAATTTAATTTAACTAATAGTATGAATGATGCATTTAGGATTATTACTGTAGGGGTTATACAAAGCGACTGAAAATTATTCATTGAAAATTACTAGAGATTGCATACTATTTGGGGTCGGCATAGAATACGAAAGGGGTTTTTAGCAGGTCGCATTATGCATCATGGGTAGGATTTTATTATTAAGGATATAGTTTATGTCCAGGCAAGATACGATATAAAAAAAGTTACTATAAAAGCGACCATGAGTCCAATGAACTGTCATCATTCAGTCTTTTACAGTTCTAACTTCATCTTTCAATCTCTCTAAAATTTTGTGATTTAATCACTACCCCAAAACCATCATCATGCAAGTAAGTTTTTAGAAAATGTTCAGCCATGGGTGATAAAAAGTTTTGTCTTTTGTAACAAATGGTTTCATGGTGGATCTCGAGTAATATTCGCTTTTAAATTCACAGGTCGCCGTTGTTTTCGCTGCCATCCTCGCCGTCGCCTCCGCTGGCGTCTTGGCCCCTGCTCCAGCTCTCCTTTCCAAGATTCCAGACAACTGGTATCATTTGTAATTTGGACATTTCCATACCACCTTCTAACTCTCTTTGTAAACCTTTTGTGATTTAATCACTACCCCAAAACCATCATCATGCAAGTAAGTTTTCAGGAAATATGGAACCCTGAGTGAAAAGGTTTTGTCAATAGTTTAATGACGGATCTCAAATTAATGTTAATTTTTGAATTCACAGGTCGCTGTTGTTTTCGCTGCCATCCTCGCCGTCGCCTCCGCTGGCGTCTTGGCCCCTGCTCCAGCTCTCCTTTCCGCTCCAGTAAGATTTTACATTTTATGATTTTTTAATTGAAACCGTAACTTTCCGGACTGGTCACTTAACGAATCATCGTATTTTAGGTCGCTTATGCCGCCCCAGCCCTTGCCGTCAGAAGCATCGCTGCTCCAGTTGCCGTTGCTCCAGTCGCTTATTCCGCCCCCGTCCTCCGCGCTGCTCCACTCGCTGTTGCCGCTCCAGTTGGACTCGCTGCTCCAGTTCTCAAGGCCGCTCCAGTCGCCTATGGTGCCACCGTCATTGGTTAAAGTCCAGAAACGTTGATGCTCAGTTTACCTGCCTAAATTATTAAATTTGTTGAAGCTATTTTTTTTTTATAAAAAAATGAGTTTACTGGAGAAAATCAAGAACACCGAAAATAAAAATTAAATTGGCTCCATTTAATCGAACCACCCCAGTAAATTTTGGCCAGAAGTTAACCATTTATTTTTTCACAAAATTTGGTTTTATTCCCCAATCTACACTAAAGTTGTTTTACTAGCACCTAGAAAATTTGGAATCTGGAATCTTTCAGGCGCTTGTGTGAATGTGAAGTTGGAATCAGATGATTTTCATTTGTAGTGTTTTAACTTTAATTAGCGTTAATGTTCGCCAAGTCTTATATCCGTAGACAAACGAGTCGTACGTGTACAAGATATTTTGGTTCGAACGTAAAAAATTCTTCAAATATTCCTGTGACCAGCCATTTGAAATCACTTCAGCTGAAAACCCGAAAATTACTAGAGTAATTCATACATACGGTAAATTGACTCAAACAACTTTCGATACGGGGAGAATATCGATGTAAATTTGCAGCAACCGGATGGCCAGCTTACAGAAAACCTCACCCGTCTTATTTATTTTGTAGCTACTAATTATACCTACTTAATTATATTTTACGTACGGTTTCGTGATGCCTCCGTAAATTACTTACTCCAATATAGAGTATGTTTCTGTAGTATGTCAACTAAATCGTCTGTTAGCGTTCACGGATATGACACAATTTCGAGTTCATGTTCATAATCTTTTTTATTCCGTTTTGTCATCTAAACGTTTTCAAATTCGGATTTTGAAAAAAATTGAGCAGGTTTCTTCCATGTACATAACAAACTGAAGTCGTTGCGCATATCAATTCATTTTTTTTCTATTTTGAGTGAAAATGACAATGTATGAAGATCGGATGACATGGACTTAACAATCGTACATTTCTCCAAAATGTATTTATTCAATTGAGCTGGTTACATTAATTATTAATAATAAGAAGTGCCAAATATTTTGCACACATCTACAAAAACAAACAGACGACAGCTCTACAAGTGTAGCAATTACAAATTTTGACCCTATGAATACCTAAAGGTGTTGAAGGGACAAAATGTACACCTTGAATGCAGGTATATTAACAACTCACAATGAACCTATATTACACGACAAATTAATTTTTTACTAAAAAGAATGGCAATCCAGGAATAACTGTTCAGTGGAAGGTGGAAATTTTCCAGTGGACAAAGGTGGGAATTTCCAGTAAAATTTAGGTGGACAGCGGAAGTTATTATTCTGTACATATACTGTTCAGTGGACTATCCATTTTCGTCCAGTGGACAAAATGTGGAAATTTCCACTTATTTCTACTGGACAGTGGAAGTTATTATTCTTATATACCAATATTCAACAATTATGCCATATTTTGAGTTTTGCATGTTATCAGAAAAGTTTCTTCACAAGTTCATCAATATTACTTGAAACCAGAGAACTGTAATATGTACAAACATACTACAAAGATACTATCAATATATTATTATTGTCTATACGATTATTTTACAGCGATGCTGATGATGTATCACTACTCCACAACGCTTTGCAAACAGCAGTTGCCAAGTAGTTGCCACTACCTTCATATGGAAAATTTTGGAATAGGCCAACTATTGAATTCGTTTACATTCTGAATACAAATAGGTAAGTTAACGTTTCCTTAGTGCCTAGTAGACATTGAAATGTGATCAAGTACAACAGCACTCGCTACACAGCGCAGCAGGCAGTCTAGCCAAATATTGCATTGCTAACAACAAGTAGTGACTTTGAAGCAACAATGAGCGACAACGACAAATGTGGACGGTATAAAAGAGAGGGAGAGTCCAACGATTTACTATCATTCACAGTTTTGTCTTCCCCATCTCATCTTCTGATTCTCTCAGTAAACCTTTGTGATTTAATCACTACCCCAAAAACATCATCATGCAAGTAAGTTTCCAAAAAAGAGTGGTTATTTGAAACAATGTGGAGGAAACATGATTGTTTCCAATACTTCAAATTTAAAATTCCATCAAAGTGAAGTCTGAGATAGGTAAATAATAATTGTCGTTTTTAATTATCTTCAGACCGCTGTTGTTTTCGCTGCCATCCTCGCCGTCGCCTCCGCTGGCGTCTTGGCCCCTGCTCCAGCTCTCCTCGCTGCCCCAGCTCCAGTAAGAATATACTTTAATATATTTAAATTTGAATTTATAACGTAGTCTTTCAGGAAATTAACTGATCATTTCATGAATTATCGTAGGTCGCTTATGCCGCCCCAGCCCTTGCCGTTGCCCCAGCTCCACTCGCCGTCGCTGCTCCCGTTCTCCGTGCCGCTCCAGTTGCCTATGCCGCCCCCGCCATCGCTGCTCCAGTTCTCAAGGCCGCTCCAGTCGCCTACGCCGCCCCCGCCATCGCTGCTCCAGTTCTCAAGGCTGCTCCAGTCGCCTACGCCGCCCCAGCCATCATTGGTTAAATTTTTCGTTGACTAACTCCTCAACTGCACTAAATTATTCAATTCTTGCGGAATTTTTTCTAAAAAAAGCTGTTTCGCTGGAGAAAATGAAGTATACTAAAATAAATACATAATCGGCTCAATTCCTTTTTTCCAGTAAATATCCTGAGTTTAATTAATATTTTGTTTTCATGGCAATCGATCATATATGCCTATTCCATAGCAAATGACATGACGCCGTCGATGGCGTCACATAGGTTAGTTTATAGGTGCAGCAATACTAAAGTTGGTCGCTATGGATCTGCATCGTGAGTGGTGATGGGTAAATATATAATACTCGCACTTTGTGCGCGTATAAACCTCATGAGTCCACTCCACAGTCAACGCTCTCTGAACTTGTCTTCTTGCATTGAAGGTATTCAGTACTGAACTTGTCGCTGCGAGATGAACAATATTTGCACTTTACACTGCATCGTGCATCGTGTTTGTCCTTCATTAAATGATTTATGCCCGCCTGTTTTATCTGCCGTCATAGAATAAGATAAGGTCACCGTACAAACATGTTGCAGCTCTGCAGTTACCGTTATTTTTGTATTGCATGTGTCGTTCTACATTATCTATTTGATTGGGTACTTTGTACACAATTATATTTTTGTTAGCAAAGCGTTTCTAACTGTTAATTTTCTGTTGTCCGTTTATTACGTGTTACTCAGTTACAGTTGGTGAAGACGTGGATAACATGAGCATTTGCAGCAGACAGGGTTTCAACCAAACAAATCGTCTTACCTTCCCGTAATTAAGATTTTACTCATGCATTGCTTGTGTGATTAGTGATTACTGGGAACACACGGCTGTCAATCTTGGAAACCTTCCCAGAAATCGAGGATAATTTATTTGCAACTATGTATCGGTTAATCTGTTCATAAAGTGTAAATTCTCGGACATTTATGGAGAGACAACAATAAACAGCAGTACCATTTAGTAATTATTGTCAAAATCCAGAGAATTATTTCTTAATATGACAGAATTATACAGTTAGCTTTATCAATATAACAAATGGCACAAAAGTACACCATCAAATAATTAAAATTTACGTTAAATAATTAACGGCTCTAAAAGATCCGATGCAAGAAAAAACTTTACCTCTAACTTTGTAACGTCGGAAAAAAATTGCTTGTGCAACAGATTACATTCGTTTTTTATTTTATCCGATTTCACCCTCCGTTTACTCTCCACCGAGGGAACATTATACGTTTCTTTTTGAACAAACACCAGTATAAAATGCCTCAACGTATGGCCCAACTTATCATTGAACAAGGTGAACAATTTCAATAATGGAATGGCAGGATTCATAATGAACAACTCCACACTACTTAGTGACTCACCGAGCGGCATGTTTCTCAATTTTTTAATGTCTTTATATAAATAAACGTCCACTTTAATATGCCCTAAATTGAGCAACGGTTCTGAAAACAAAGTAAATTGGGAATAGTGCTGATTTCGTAGTACCTGCAAGTCCTTCACGTGGTTGTTTATTTTTATCAGATGATTGGCCATCGCGTACGGTACCCACATGGTTTCCAAACGGACTAGATTTTCAAATTTAGGAAGGGGCTTTGACTCAACACACGTTGTCAGAAGGGAGGCAAAATGCCGTGTTTCCATGTAAGTAGGCCAGCAACAAATCCGCAGGAATTTCAAGTTTGGCAGCAACGTCATAAAACTTTGTAGTTTGTTGTAAAATTGCGGTAAGAAAAGACTCGTGTTAAAAATGAAACAGCACTTGTGTAAGTGACGACCCCACTTTTTCAGAGCTGTATAAACTTGGTTGATGAATTCCTCCGCAAAGTCGTTCCCCGAAGAATAAATATGAATTTCCAACGCTCTTGTCCAAAACGGATTATTTTCTTCAGTGTGGTGGGATTCTTCAAAATGAGTAAGAAATTTGGCGATATTATTAAATCCAAAATATGTCACTGCATTATATCCGTATGGTAGGGCAGTGGTTTCGTTGCGGTGTAATTCATTCTGGTAATAACTTTCAATGGCGCTTTTCCACAGTTTAGAGACCAAGCGTAACTTGAAGATTTTGTTACAACCTTTGTCCACCACAGCCTCTCTAGCTTCATCAGTATTGTCCTTACTTTCCGGCAGATATTTCTGGTTAACTGTATTTTGTAAAATTCTGAAAACTTGTGGAAATAAAAACGTTCCCCTCTTGGAATAAAAGAGGTCAGCAAAAAATCTGGAAGCATTGTAGACACTTTGCATATCCTCGGGATTTGTGAGTTGGTCAAAGATAATGTGCCATATCTGCACGGTACACAAGGACGACAAAAATATTAATTAGGTTAGCAAATTAAATTATTAATGACACAAAATTGGTCAGTGTTCTAATATGTCAGATTTCTATACCTCTATAGGAAATATTGCCAATAATTGGAACCAATCTTGGTTCTCCCTGTGATCAGATAATTGTGAAAGCGACATTTTTCTACTGCAAGTACTGTTGGTAGCCCTTGTCTGTACTACTACAGGAAAAGTCCGCGCATTTAAGTTGGGGCCCTTGCCAACGGTGTCTTAATTAGGTATTCAAATTATTTAATGTTAGAAAAAATAACATGCCTTCTATCTTAACTGCACAATTTTAACGTAACTTGCATGTGAATAAATTCTGCTGGTGTCTGAAACAACATTAAAGTAATTTATTTAGCTAAATTTTATTATCCGTTAAAATGTTATGGCTTCAGGATAATTACATCGGTTACCTTTGTAGGTCTTTTAATTAGTGTGTTTTACACTAACAATAAAGTTATCTGCAAAGTATTGGTGTAATCGTGAACAAGCTGCGACTTTAATTGAAACATCAAAATCATTTACTCAGAGGAAAGGTATGTGTTGGCAACAGTATAGATATGTACAACCATTCAAGGCACACTGTTTTTTATTTTTGGAACTTAGTATCTGACCGAGTTCTCGTAAGTATAATTTACTAATGGCCTGGACTGGATTCAGTTGGTCCTGGACTTCTGAAGGATTTTTTTAGCTAAGCATGGCAATAGTTTGTTTCTTTTCTTACCAAGAAAACAAATCTAATTTTACAATGATGAGGATAACATATGTACCCATGTCTATGTGGGGTATGCACAATGTAGAAGCGAACCTTTAACCGCGGTTTCGTTATTTAAGTTAGCATAGTGAAAATCTCAGGTTTTGGCTAAACCTGGCTTAAAACTACATTGTGTATACCAACCTTAGTGTTTAGTAATCCGGGATACTTTGCGCTAACAGAAGTTCCTCATCTAAAGGTGATTCTTCAATGCATAAAGCTAACATCAACAGTTCTGAAGTCACATATCAACACAGTATAATATACTCGTGATTCGTGAAGGTACGCACCATACAATAAGAGTACTATTTAGGAAAAATAAGTCTTATGAATTGCTGTGTTTATTTTTTGCATAAGAAATAAATCTACGAAACCATCCCACCAGTGTGTGCTGTATGCTAACATTATGCATGGACAATGTGTCCTCAAAAATATGTCCCTGTATGAAAAACAAATTCATCGGTGTTTTCTGTGACAGAACTAGACCATTCCAGTAAAGTAACACGGTCTCATTATCCATTTTATCCAAGATGCAGGTAGGAATGATCTTTTGCCTATCATGTAAATTTGCCGAATTACCATGATGAAATTTTCTCTATAGGACACGTTTGCACAATTTCTTAACTGGCACACATTTATGACTTGAATATGTTTAACTTGGGCATATTGTCACCAACTGATAATGGATGAACTTAAGAGAGTTGCAATTACATACGTATTTAATCAGTGACTTGTAGATCATTCGGATTCGTCTAATCGTAAGCTTGTTAATTCCCTAAGATACGGTCAGCTCAATTTTGATGATGTGACGACGGTAATTGGAAGTAACCCAAATTTTATTTTGAATAAGAGTCAAGCATTCATTTTTGCTTAAACATTTTATGACAATGATAAATGATCAATATGCATGTTTAATTTGGTATAAACAAATTGGGGTATGGATTATATATTGTAGAGATACTGTCTAGAGCTAAATAAAGAAACGTGATACGTGATAAAGAAACGGGGAGCCAGAGAAAAAAATCCGTCACAATTTAGGTACGCAAGCACAAACCCGAAAACCTTATACATTCTCTACTTTCAGCGACAAAAATCTGTTAAACTGACACAAACTACGTCAGCATCAAAAGAAATGCGTACCAATAAGAATCAGACTAAAATTAATTAATTGCAATAAAAATCATTTAGATAATTGCTCCATACCGAACAACAAGTTAGCTACAAACAATTAATATGACATGAAAATAAACCATGCAACCGTGAAATATATGAAAGTAGCGAAGACTTAATCATTACAACTCCTCCCCCATGGCTCTGGCGGGACAAAATTTACAAATGGTGTGATTTTGGAAGTTAGTCAAATTTTAATGCTCTATCAATTTTAGCAATATTATTTGCATAATAATGACCATTCCCATCTCATGAGCGGTGCACCCTGGTTAATAACCACCTACTCGAAACTGTCGCAGGTCATGTAGCCGTAGGGGTATGTGTAGTCCCAATATGTATGCATGTATCCCAATTATCGTTGCAATTGTTCAACTGGGTCTGGAGTTTTACCACAAACAGGCGGACGGACGGACACAACACGAAACCATAATGTATCTACGCCGCTTAATAGTATGTCTCGACGGGAATTAATCGCTCTACTCTCATTACATTACATATTGTAATCTGCTGGTTAACAAATTCCATTCCCAAAATATTCTTTTTCACATACGATGTGTACAACGTTACGATGCCATTTTTGGCTTCTTATCTGTATTCAATATTGGACAGCTATTTATTGCGCAACTTCTCAAAGTAATCGTCTTCCATTAACATATTAAAACATTCATAATCCTAACGACATCCATAGTCTTGTGATTTACCAATTATTTGTTCCTTTCAAAAGTTTCGTGTGCACTTTGTCCCGTGGCAAGAAGTCACCGTGACCAAAAAGGCTACTTGTCTTTAAAGGGATGTAACCAGGAAGATGTTTTACCTCTTCGAGAAAAATGTTCCCTGTGTGCCATCTCAATAGTGGCCGATGTTCCGTGGATATCCGAGGTAGTATCAGACGAGGATCCTGATGATGTACTACTTTATCAAATTCCAGAAGGTACAATCCTCTCCAAAGGATGTTCCTTACAAAATGCTACCAAGACCGGAACCTGTGAATACACAGGAAGGCTTTATGTGTGCTATTGTGACAAAAATTTGTGTAATCTCGTACCACCGTCTTGCGAAGTCATGGGCAAAGCTGGTAGAAAGTCGGGGGACCCGAAAGGATGTAGTAGAAAGCTTGACGAAAAACCAGGTACAAATTCATGTGAACATACTTCAAATTAAATTTCGTAACTTTTGGCTTGAACTTCCCGCGAACGTAGTTGCCAGGTCACCGAAAAAACCTTCTGTAATACAAAAAGCTGAAGAGGAGGGGCAGGGGCCGGAAACCACGTCACCGGCGGAACCTTCAGTAACAGAGCAAGCTGAAGATAAGGGCCCGGAGCAGGATGGCAGTGGTGAGGCTTCCATTGATACATGAAGGCGTATCGCCTTGTTTAAGAACCAGAGGCTCCACGCCGATGATGATGTTCACGGGCCCGCGAGGTTGGTATAAATGAATATGATTTAAAAAAAAAAATTAACACCACACGAATAAATTATGTACATACTTTTTATTGGAGTTTTCATGGATATTTTTTGCGCTATATAACTTTTCACATGGATGGAACAGCAGCTTTACGAAAATACATGTAGCTCAAAATTGGATATTGATGTGGGTATTGTAGAATTTGACATAAAATTTGTGACTGACACGACGATCTAGTATCGTCAAGAAATACATTATTGAAAATGACAATCATTGCGGGTAAGTCAGTAAAAAATATGCTGCAAACATATTCAAGCAATAAATTAAATATAAATAAGTAAAACAAATTCACGAAACAAAAACGCCAATTCGTGTCTAGTCGTTATCCTGCTTGCAAAACTGCTTAGCCTCTTCCAGACTCATGTCGTGACATTTCATGTGAACAACCAAAATGTCCTTGCGATTAAATCCTTTCGTACAAATGCTACAAACGAATGGTCGCTCTCCTGTGTGCGTTCTCAAATGACTTTTGAAGTTATCCCGGCGTCGAAACATCATTTTGCAGTATGGGCACTTGAGATTCTTCTCTTTATGGTTTTGTTTGTGCTGCTGAAGACGCGTTTCACTTGGAAACTCCTTTCCACATGTTTCACACACAACACAGTTCTCAGTGATTTTTGGCTCATGAATTACTAAATGCACCTTAAGCTGATTTTTTCTAGTGAACTGTTTTCCACACACGTGACAGTGCAAAAGACCTTCGCCTGTGTGTATTTTCAAATGATGTCCTAACGAGACTTGTTCCGAATACGTTTTGGAACAGTGAGGACATGGATACCGGATTCGTTCGTGCCGTTCCAAAATATGCTTTTGAAGCTGGCTATTGTAGAGAAAGCCTTTGCTGCAGTGGTCACATTTAAAGCGGATCGATTCTTCAGTGTGATATTCCCGTACATGTTTGCGTAAGCTACGTTTCAATTTGTAAATCTTTCCGTTGTTGCACTTCGAGCAGAAGTATCCACCCTCCTCTTTGTTATCCTTTTCTCCCATTTCATGTGTGTCCCTCAGATGCTGCTGGAATGTCGCCGGAAGCCGAAATGTCTTGTCGCAGTGACTGCAGGTAATCTTTTCCTTGATTTCGGAGTGAGTCTTCTCGCAATGTTCGTACAACTCCTTTAGAGTGATAGCAACAAAATTGGGACATTCGGGACAATGTAATTGTTTACTACGCGAGTGCTTCACCATATGGGCAAGAAGTTTATCTAAAGTAGAACATGCCATTGGGCAAGACCGACAGGAGTGGGTCCTGGTGACCCCGTCGTGAGTTTTTAAGTGTAGCACTAATTCTGGTTGTGTTTTACAAGCCTCTCCACATAGCTCACATTTTAAACGGATAATGTGATGCCACTCATGATTGTACCTACGGTGAAGGTCGAGATTCAGTTCAATGTTAAACTGTTTATCACACTGGTCGCACGAATAAACAGGGGTGGAATGGTCCAAGGTAAACTTTTCATGGGAGAGCATATGCTCCGTGAAAATACTTAGGTTCCGGCTACCATGCACTTTGTGACCGCATATTGAACATATTCTGGTAACAACTTGTTTTCGGCCGTTTACTATTCCATACACGCTGCGGATATTTAACGATTTTGATTCTGCAGGAATATGAGACTTGCGATGTGTGAAGTATTGGTGCGCTGAACAAAATATTTGCTGGCANGATGTGTGAAGTATTGGTGCGCTGAACAAAATATTTGCTGGCAAACGCGACATTTGTATTGCCGTTTCGGTTTACTGGGTGCATTGTACTTGGCGTTAATGATTGTCATCCCATGTTTCTCTTTTGACATTTTGCTGATTCGTTAAAAAATATTGAAACAATGTATGATTTGTCAACCAGTAATTAATTCAATTTTGAATAACTTAATAACTTTAATTTGTTTATGAAAAAACCTGCTACATGCCGTACCGTGCCGATTTCCTTCTGGTTTTGCCATCAGCAGCTATATCAAATTTAATATCGATTTCTGCCGACTCTACATTTGGTGTGTTGTTGTCGTCTACATTGTCTCTACCAGTTCCATCAACATCCATGTCACTGCTCTCGAGTAACATATCGACTTTATTTTCCACCACGGGCCCATCATCTTGGTCGTCTTCGTCTACTGGTTCCACTTCAATTTTTACGTTTGTAGCATCAAATGGTTCTTGTTCCCACTTTTCCACTGGGGATATTTTCTCCTCACTCACAACAGTAATTTTCCTTTTCTTACTGGGTTTGTCAGCACATTTCCGATATCTGCTATTCGATTTTTCCTTTGACACTGGAATGACTATGGCTGAAATAGTATCTTCAGTTCTCAATGGCTCCAAATCACAGTGTTTCTCTGATTTTTAGTATAAAAATAACAGTTACAGTCATTGTTCAGTACTCGCTTTCAATTTACGTTATAAATATTTTTATACAATAATAATTTACTGTTTTTAACATTACCCTGACTTTCTTTAACAAGTACATGGAATGTCTCCACAAATTCAAAGGCCTTGTCCACAGTTTTCGTCCGTCGCCCTCGTTTCCTTCCTTTCCCTAGTAACTTGGCAGCATCAGATTTAGCGCTTGCAGCAATTATCACGCTTTTAATATTCCTCCTAGACACCTCTATAGCACTTTTAATTTTCTCCAAATCCTGGTATAATTTATGAAGATTATAAATCAGTTCAAAGCAATTCAAACAGAGTAGTTTCACAGCATTCTTCGCTTTCTTATCATCGCTCCGGATCTCACTAAATAATGGCAGGTCTTTGTACCGCTGACAACAATACCTGTCAACATTTATCTTTAAGTATTCACATAACTTGTCAAAACTAGGCCCCTTTCCTTCATCCTGGTGGTGGATGTCATAAGGAATGTTTTTCTCTCGGCAAAATAAGCAAAATGTGACACAGTCCATTATTTCTCCATTAATGTATGTTCAAATTTTATTTAGCTTTAAATCTAGCAAAAATACTGAATAAGCATTAAATTTTACCGACTGCAACTGCACTTTGTTTACTTTTGCTACACCTAACCAGGAAAATCAGTTCAGCTGAGTTCCCCGTTGTGCCATCCGGATGATCTGTTTTACATTGCAATTTTTGTACGTCACCACAACAACACTACTGGACTTTCGCAAAAGGGAAGCGTTTAGTGAGGTACCATCTCCTATCACATACCCGAGTTAGTGA
>JAHZNB010006560.1:0-12713 GCA_027744295.1 Callyntrura guangdongensis
GCTTCTGTTCCCCTTCACCTGCTTGAGTCGCTTCCGTAGAAGGCATTAAAATAGGTATTTCCGTAGTTATCAGGTACTCCCTGATAAGTAGTTCATCTCCTGTAAGCAAATCTCCTCCATTTTGCTGCTGGCTTCCCATCCAACTTTCCGGGAGTTCCAACTCGGGCTCGACATCCTCCGGGTCGGGGTTATCCGTGTCATCATAGTCGGTTTCTCCGGAGGCTTGCAGACGATCCACGTGTTCCTTGTCGTAAAGTTGAGTCAAGAGGTGTTTCAGATGTCGTTGGATATCCGGCGGTTGGTAACTCATCACCGGATTCAGCTTTTTCTTGAGATCCATGGATTTAGCCTTATCAAAAAATTCCGGGTTTCGGAGGAGCGAGAATAGGGTGCTTAGAACGTACGGGGTGAAGTCAAAGCTGTTGCGACAAGTGAGCATGGTGAGGATACAGTGAAGAAATTCAAAGTCGACAGTAAGAGAACTTTTAATAGCTTCCGGGTGCAGAGCCAAATTCATCAATAGGGCCCACGCGTATTCCATCAGGTACGTGTTGAATGTAACGTCGCCATAAGTGTCTCCACTGGAGTCAGCTTGGTTGTTATTGGAACTTTCCTTTTTCGCGGGAGGATGCAGAATTTGGCTCACTTCCGAGCGAATCAGATCCCGTTCCAGTTCCGTTTTGACGTACTTGACCAGCCAGGGAATGACTTGGTGGTCAATCATATAGCGACGCATGTTGCGCCGGAGACTGAGCTTTTGAAGGGTTGCTATCACCATGTGACAAATAAAAGACTCCTCCTGCGTTTTAAAAGTGGTCAGGGATCGAATGAGAGTGTCAATTATGAAGTTGGTTGAGGTGAGGTATTGGCGACCACTGCAAGTGCAGGCAAAAGCGTTGGTAAGACGCGCCAAGGATTCCTTTTGGTAAGTGGGAGTGGTGGAGTGAATGGCGGCAAAAAGCTTTTGAGATTGAGGCGTTACATAGTCGATCGCCTTTCCAGCAGGAGGTTGAAGGCTCAGAAGGTCGTTTTTAGTAAAACTGTCGATCACTTGAACTCGGAGCTCAGGGCAAGTTTTTGTAATAAGCCAACGCAGGGCTTGTAAAATGCAGAGGCGATCGGTGGCCGGCAACTTATCTGAGATGAGGTCTTCCTTAATTTTGGAGTAATTCAGGGTCTCCAGCGAAATATCTGGAAGGCCAAGGAAAAGTAGAGAGACGTCTGACGATTCCGGGGAGTTGTTGCAGGGTATGATAGCATTGGTGGCAGTAGTGGAGATACACGACGTGGTGGAGGAAGAAGCCGCAGCGAGTTGTTTGAAGTGGGTAATATCTGGCTTAGAAGAGATCGGGCTAGCGGGGTCGGTGGAAACTTGGGAAAACATTTCTGGGTAAATTAGAACGCACTGGTTAATAATCATTTCCAGCGTTGGAGTGGCAGCAGACCGTCGATGATTAGGAGACGAGGAGGAACCGAGAATAGTTGCGGGAGTAGCCAGAGATCGCTCCAGGGCAGAAATGAGAACTGAGGAAACCTCTGTGGATAGAGAAAAAAATATGAATTAGTTTGCAATTGCAATTTAGAAATTGTATTGAAGTATTCAACTCTTACTCAAAAGTTTAGCGTAGTTTTCCCGCACGCCTTTCAACACCTTCCTCGTTTTCCGATGAATGGTTAATAGTTGAAGGAATCTTTCCTGGTGGTAGAGGATCGCCGACTCCGTCATCTGCAAAAGACTGTCTGGTGCTACTGCTTGGGACACTGGGACCGATGGTGGAACAGCGGCGGTGGGTGGTGTTGGTGGGGCCTGAGACACTGTCACTGTATTTGACCGGGAGACGGATGGCTTCCTCGCCAGTGATTTATTACTTGATGCTGTTGTCGGGCTAGGCATTTGGAGAGCCACCGTAGTCGTCACCGGTTTCACAGGCACCCTATTCCCTTTCTCCACCACCTTAGCAAGCTTACAATGACTAGTGATATTTTCTTGAAGGAGTTCAAAGTACTTGTTGACCGTGCTCTCCAGCTGGGTTCGCAATTTGGTGGTCCAATTCTCGTGAAATAGGTCCTTAAAAATAGGGTGCGGTCGAGGATCTGCCACAAAAGGGAGGGCGAACAGGGGTAAAATTGTGGCGTCACTCGACAACGTGACGGAATTCTCCTCGAAAAAAGATTTTAGCTGTTGCATGGCTTGGGTCTGCTTTGTCTCCGACAGATTCTTGGCTTTAGGATAGATGGCAAAGTGAACTCGGAGGTACACCTCCAATTTTTTCATGTCTTCCGACGTGACTTGGATGTGGGTTTGAAATTGAGACCACAGCTTGAGAAAAGGTTCGAGGGCCCCCTCATCAAAACTTTTGAGCAGCAAGTCTCCATCGTAGTGGGTGAATGCGGCTTTCACCTGTGAGGAGCTCGGAGGCAACTTCGGGCACGGTAGATTCTTGGCGTGGCATTCCTTCGTGAAGGTGGTGAGGGCCTGTTCCAAACCGTTAACCTCCAGATACTGTAATGTCACAAAAAAAACAAAAAGAAAGTAACTTTCAAAATTTTGAACCACCTACTAGTAAACTGGATAAAAGTGCTGTGCTTGTACATTTTTTATGTTGAAGGTACCTCATAGATAAGTGTGTTTAGTTCGGAGTAGACATCCTTGTTTTTGCAAGGAATAGGCAGGATGTGATTGCACTCCACTGGTGATTCCGCCCCCGTAGCTATGTTGAAGGTACCTCATAGATAAGTGTGTTTAGTTCGGAGTAGACATCCTTGTTTTTGCAAGGAATAGGCAGGATGTGATTGCACTCCACCGGAGATTCCGCCCCCGTAGCTTCCATTTTGCTTGAGGGATATTTTCTTCCCCTCAGTACTAGTCGCACTTGTAACTTAGCTAAAAACTAATTGAAAATAAAGACAAAATTTTACATCTTTGCCACGTTGAACCGAACAAAACAACACACAGATAATTTAGTTTTTCATCACTGCTAATTTAATTTTTACTAATTTTTCATTGTTTTTTTCTGGATTCAAACAAAAAATTATTTAAAATATTTCGGTTGTTTTGTTTCACTGGAGAAGAATTTTTTTGTAAAGATTTCCATATCCACGGTCGTATGTGTGTTTACCAACACTAGTTGTCCAGTTAGTTCAGCAGCAGGACAGAGGAGTGACAAAAACACGACTAACTTACATGTGACATGACATACTTCGTTTGAGTTGGATACATGAAATGGACTGCCAACTGCCTAGTTTTTATTTCACTGGTATTCTAGCACACAGTATAGTTGTCAGTCGTCGCACAGTCAAAAATAATTAATAGAGTGCGTGTGTGTCATGTTCAAAAACATTTCGTATTTTATGGAAATCGACAAATCCATCGGAGAATACTGTTGATTTGATCAAAACGTCGGTCGTTAAAATTCCAATTAGGCTAATTGCTTGTTACAATTCTTGACCGTTGACGGCGGACTATAGCTGGCGAGCCTGTCGGTATTATGGAGTTTGTGCTATATAGAACCAGTG
Source organism: Callyntrura guangdongensis (assembly GCA_027744295.1). Classification (NCBI taxonomy): domain Eukaryota; kingdom Metazoa; phylum Arthropoda; class Collembola; order Entomobryomorpha; family Paronellidae; genus Callyntrura; species Callyntrura guangdongensis. The sequence goes on from JAHZNB010006560.1 coordinate 3,517, forward strand.
GCCGGTGACATGACACCGCCTGGCACAACGCAACGGTTCGGTAGGAGTGAAAACCAACAACAGGAAATTGTGCTACCACGAAATAGGGAGATAACCAGAGAGAACGCTTCCAACGACAATGTCTCTACAGAAGCTGACAGGAAACCGTTATGAGAAAAACGTTTCTAATTTTCATAACAAGCCGTTAGATATCGATAGTTTAGAAGCGCGACGACGACGTTAGGTTCGGTAATTATTTTAAAATAGATACTCATTTTCTAAACTTTGATTTTGAAAATGCGAAAAATAATCCGTCTCTAGAGCACACTCCCAACCACCTCTGTAATTTGAGTGCTGCTGCGACTGCTGACGTAAAGCTTTACTTTTCTTGGTGGAAAAAATATCATCATAACTGTCTGGTATTCACTTTTCCCTTGAGTTGTAGAATGTTGTAATATGTAAATCCTCAACGCATTGCCTTGTGTGTACGCTATATGTTCATGGCATTCTTTTTTCTTCAATAACGTTACCTTACCTTGATGCGTGGTTGAAATTTCATGGGGGAACTGGAGAAAATCCTTGTTTACACACAGCTTGTTTGTTACGTTTTTTGGGCATTTGTATCTGTATTACATCTACTGAAGGAGATTTTTTATTTTAGCAAACTTTCTTACGACTGCAGGCAGAGTGTATGCATGCATTCATGGGAACATGAAATGAAACGGCTACACACGGTTTTACCACTATTGTAGTGCAGGTATAGTTGAAGGAAAAGTGTGCTTGAGCTTTTCTTTAGGAAAGTTGTTATTTTTCGATAATATTTTATTTTTTTCCTTTTGGAGATTTTTCCTGGGAAAATAAATTAATGTATAAAAATGTGGCACACACGAATATTATACCACAATACACAGAATACACATGTATGGATTCTCCAGTTCTTTCTAAACTAGGTATATATATGGATGACGACAAGTTTCCATTTGAAAAAGGGCAGTGACCCTCTCTCTCTCCACCACTGTGCCACCATGGTCGACTTCGTCATCCTCCATCCGCTAAAACACATGCCACGGACAAAATGTATTACAAGTACAGTACATGCAAACCAAGTTGTAAACTAGCCAAAAAAAGACGTCTTTGGTTTCGTGTGGGAGTCCTCCAATTACCAATGGTTAGATCCTGACACGTTCTTTATCGACAGCAGGCATGCATAAAAATGCTTTATATTTTTGCAATCTTTATTCCCTATTCGACTCCTAACCTCCCCCTCCCCCTCAATAGCAAAAATGTTGGTGGTGGTTATAAGTAGGTCTTATTTTTTTATTATTATTATAATACACCAATCGGAGAATAAATTTTTACACGGTTTTTCTTCGCAGCGGATACTTTTTTGTGGGAGTGATCACGACACGATCAGGGTGATTGATTGTGTATAGCTTTATTTTTTTCAGTTTCCTTTTCCCTTTTTATTTACACCAACTTTGCATACCTATTTGATTTACTGCAATGCAAACAAACAGCTAGGCATTTTCTTTTGATGTGGATATTTATCGAGAGAGAGAGAGAGAGAAAAAAAGGCGACAAAATATTTGCTTTGGTTGGCCAGCCTATTGCACGGTTAGAGCAATAACGGTATTGATATTCTACTTGGTGCAGTTTGCAAAAATGGACGACGTTCGTACAGGATATATTTTTGTTGTGGACACAATATACTACGCTAAAGAAATACATGTACACTTTTGTCGTGCGATGAAATTAGCTTGTTTCGTGCGGAGTGTTGTTGTGCTTGCAGGGTTTCGGTGTGTATAAGCCTCCATCAGACTCGTAAATTACTTTTGTCGTGGATTATAAACTGTAGAAATTTTGTCTCGTAATGCCCCTTGTCTGGTGTGGAAGGAAGAGAGAAAATGTTATCGTTTTTGTAACGACTCCGTCGCCGGTGACTTTTTGACATTTGTTTACTCCTTCCTTTTCCTTCGTTTTCCCAGCCTTTTTCATTTGTTAGAGAATCATTGTCAAAATCAGACGGATTTTTATAATGTAAATTGCTACTGTTGATGATGATGGTGATGCAGTGCAGGGGAATAAACCGGAAATAATGTGCAATGTGGTGGTGGCGGTGGTGGTCATGCAATGTCTGAGTGCTTATCAATTTATCAACATAACAATTGTACATGTCTTGTGTGTGTTTGTCGTAATTTCGATAATAGCATCTTTGCTATATATTGGCACACGCTATCGTAATCAAGTGCGCATTCGCCCGGAAAAAATGTAAAAAGGGACTATATCTCTGCTTTACTTTGAGGTTTGTGGAAGTAGCAAAAGAAGAAGAGAAAACGGTCACAAANTCTCTGCTTTACTTTGAGGTTTGTGGAAGTAGCAAAAGAAGAAGAGAAAACGGTCACAAATGAAGTTACAATTTTTGTCGAAAAAAAGTCTTTTCTGCACTGCTGCTGCTGCTGCTGAAATGCCGATAAAGTTTTTCTTACGAACTATATATGTGCAACTGGTTTTTAACGACTTATTGGCTGTTTTTTCCTACGATATTTGCATGACAGATGAAGAATGTCTTGTTAGGTGTAGTGATGAGTAATAAGAACGAATAAATGAATTACCAGTATTCACTATAAGCATATATGTATGATGGATAGTACAAGACAGTAATTACATTTTATGGAACAAACTTTACATAACTAATTGGTAGAGTAGCTGGTTTTATGGTGTTTTTTCCACAAGAAGTCAATCAGGTTATCAGTTGAGAGCGTGCATTCAAGCGTGTCGTTTGTTAGGCTAGGCGGACGACAATAAATGACAAAGAGGCATGTGGTGTTTCTGCTGGAAATAAATGGGTTGATGATGATGATGATGAAATTCACAAAAAGTGCTTTGCAAATTGCAAACAGAGCAAAAAAAAAGTTTACGATATTAGCAGACGCAGAGAAGGTTGATATATTTTTGGAATGAGAACTTGGAGTATAACGTACTTGGGAATGAGGATGTGTAATGCTATCCAGGAATCTATTTTACGGATTGTAGATTAATTTTAGTAATGAAAATATTTAATTTAACAGAAATTAGCAAGAAAAAATCAAATTGGGTTTATTTTATTTATTTTTTGGCTTGCAGCTCCGCTGTCCTGATTGTGTCAAATGCAATATCGTGTGAAAAAATGCAACTCTAGCTCGTCATCGCTCAATCACTCGTCCTCGTAATTTAATTAAACCATGAAATTATTTTGTGAATTTGAATCCGTGTACATATATAGCAGAATTTTAAATGATTCAGATAATTCATCTGAAGAAAATATAGTAGTTAACAAGTGATTAAATACAACAGAAAAGAACAAAATGTAAAATTGAATTTTTATTTTTATTTTTCTCAAAGATAAGTCGTTAAAATAATTTATAGCATGTGTACGTAAATAATAAATCATATAATTATACCATCGGCAGCACATATAATACTAGATTTTTGCATATCACAATGTAACAGGTAGATAATTATTAATTGGTACAATTACTGTATATGTAGTAAATAATAAAAGTAGTACAAATATTTTTCTCAAACTACCGACATGGGTCATTATTATAAATACAAAAAAATGGACTCGAGATAATTGGAATATTGTGGACTACATCTAAAAATTAACCACCGACCGCTAGGATGTCAATGATTGTCAATATTCGTTTGATTGTCGTTAAACTTCGTTGTGTTATTTTTGGCTTCTTGTCAAGGCACGTACGAGTGGTACGTAAAACCAGGCATTTTTTTGTAGTAAGTTTATTTTTTCGGTTAAAAGTATAAAAAAAAGTGGATAGGAATACCAGGAAGAGACTACTACAAAGTAAATTACGTAAATGACTGGGCTATTTTCAGGCAATTTTTAATTAAAATTAATACTAGATGTATAAGTTATATATAAGTAGACTGGCTCACTGAACAGGATATTATGGCTGGACATTTTTTTTGTAAAAACGGAAGTGAACACAAACGCCTCCCAATCTTCCAATACCGGATTTTATGGACGTCCAACATCTGCGGTATCCCATTCCAATTCGTCCATGATGGGTTCAGTACTGCCCCCGGTGGTTCCATGATGCCTGCCTCCTCGTAGGGGAAACTTGTGAAGAATGGCCCCACCAACGCCGCCAGACGTAGCAGAGGCGTTATTATTTGTGGATTTAAGGTCTCCAGCAGGGCCATCTCCTGTGTCCAGGGTGGAAGGGGAGGTGTAGCAGTGTAACTCGGGAATGGCATGTACCCTTTCCACCATTCGTCGTGCTTTTGTATTTGGTCGGGGGTTAACGCGCATGTAGGCCGGCAAATTACTGCCGCTGCCGAAAATGTTGTAGTGACGCACCCAGTCGGGCAGCATGCCCATCTGGTTGAGAATGATGACAAAGCAGAAGGAGAGGAGAACTAGGCCAAAAATGACAATCCCAATGGCACCCGCCACAGTGGCGGCGGGGGAGAAGCACAACATTTCTTCGGGGTTCACGTTGACCACCGAGACCCCGGCAAAAATATGGGGTTCGTAACAGTTAAAGTAGCTGTCTTCTAGAATTCGGGCTTCTTTGGGACGGTGTCGGTAAAAGTCGGAGACCCACTGGAGGTTACAATCACAAATCCAACTGTTCCGATGGAGTTCGAGAATGTCGAGAGATTTCCAAGGGAGAAGGGAATAGTCCATGGAGTGAAGGTCGTTATCGTTGAGACGAACTATTTTGGGGGTGGAGTCGAGAGAATGGGCAGCCAACTCTGGGTCGGGATCGTCAGGGAAGAGGGCGGGATCTCCGCGAAAGGCCAGAGAATCTATGGAGGTGAGATGGTAGTTCATTTGGCAGGAGAGTTCTACCAGATGTTTTAAACCGGAAAAGGCCTGCAAGAGGTGAAATGGTATTATAAATGGTCATAGATCAAAACTGTACTGTGATTTTTTGAGGTCAAGGTTAACTTACGTGGGCTCGAATGGCTGTCAGCTGGATCATCTTATCCAACACCAAAATTTGAAGATTCCGCATTCCCAAAAACTGGTTAGGTCCAATTTCCTCTAACAGGTTACCACTGAGGTCCAACACCCTCAGATCCCTCATCTGTTCGACGACCCCACTGGTGATAAATTGGATAAGGTTATTCTTCAAAATCAATTTCTTCAAGTGAGTCGTTCCATTAATCAAGTACTGTGGGAAATCCGGCATAGTGGTATTACTCAAGTCCAGTTCCTCCAACGACTTCAAATTCCTCAAGGACAGGGTGTAGTCCTCCGAGTAGAACACCTCCTTCCCCAACTGATTCGACGCGAGGTTCAATCTTCTCAAATTCTTCAACTGCTCAAAGCTCGCCGGGTCGAGAAATAAAAGCTCATTAAAACTCAAGTCCAACTCCACCAACCGTGGAGTCCACTTGAGAGCCTCGGCCGTCAAATTTTTAAGCCGATTCCGACTCAAATCCAGTTTCAACAACCGAGAACAGTTCACCCCGTCAAAAGTAACCAACTGATTCTCCGCCACGGACAACGTTTCCACCGACTCACACTTACCCAACGTGGTGAGCGTCAAACTAGTCAAGTGATTTCGTGACAAGTCCAACACTCGCACGCGATTACTAATATTCAGGTACGGTGGCAAGGTCAACGTGTCATTATACCCCAGCCATTGATTACTACAAACCGCTGTCAGCATCCAGTCGACTTCTTCCTTAGGAGGTTTGGACGAATTGCAGGAACACCCCATGTGTTGACCCAAAGAGTCTCCTCCCTGACCCGTTTCACACAATGGCCCCGAATTCTCCCACGTGCTCCACCAACTCGCATTATTATTTTTCGGTGTCACTGATGTAGTCTGACAAACACTCAACGGGATCAGTATCCCCAACTCCAAAAGAAAAATCACCAAAAACTTCCAAAAACGCCGCATGATTAGTATCCTCCGAGTTCCCCTCCAAAAACAAATGATGACGACGATTCGCGTGGTTGTTCGTTTCCTGCACAGTCCACACAGCAAAATAAACACCGGCAAAGATTATTTCAACGCGTCTCGGGAGATGTCAACAAATGACTAAAACACCAAGAATGAACACACTTACATATTACCATTATCACTAATTTATTTAATCAGCTTTAAGAAGCCAGAACAACAGAACTGTGAGTAAATATGGGAAAATGTGTATGTAAAAATATCTCCAATTGGTTGTTGGGCGCCACACACAAGTATTCCTGTCCATGCGTGTCTGTGCATTTTGCCTTGTGTAAATTCCCTTATACAACCGCAGCAGCCCCCTAATAATAATATTCAGTACAAGCTTCACTTCACTGACTCTTTACTCTTCAAAACAACAGGTGTGGTAGTGTGTATGTGAGTGTGAGTAAAAAAAAACGTTACCCCAAGTCTCGCGTCGTAGAGAACGGCCAAAATAAATTTATGCTGTTTTAGTAATATGAACTGTGTGAACAAGTTTACAATTTTTACTGCGTTCAAGTTATATAGTGAAACGGCAACAACAAGACAACAACAATGACGGACCGTTTGCTTTGTATTGCACTTTTCATACGTTTTTCTCACTTGCTGCACACAAGTGTGCAGTAAATAGTAGTAGCAGTAACCAGGAGCGGAGGAGGAGAGGTTGCGTTTGTTGAAATAAATATCGAGAGCGAGATATATTTAATAGATATATATAGCTAGCTATAATAATAAACCGTCTTAATTGCAGCTATAAAGACGCCGATGAAAATGGTTGTATTAAGACAAGTTGGTTGATTTGATAAAGACTTGATATTTTATACAAAATGTGAGCTAACTTTAATAAAATTTAAATTTTGACCCCTCTAATGACCTCAGGGGGTTGACAAATTTTGCTAAAATTGCATCCCATAGAAGCCAGTGGCGTAAGCTAGCTTTGTGTCAAATCGGCTGAAGCGTCTGGCCTGTAGAGTAGTGATGACGGACAGACAGACCGACAAACACGCTAAAAATCATTATTTTTAGATGAAAGATGTTTCATCTGCGTAATAAAAAGTTAGACACCAAGTTATATTCCTTGTTCAAGGTCATGTACAAATGCGCAGACATAATGTACCTAAATTATAGCGATGATATTTTTCTGGCATGTGTGAGCATTTTCATATAAGTCAACAAATGAGTAAATCTTTTAAAAAAATGCGTAATAGAATGATAGTCTGTTACAGAGAGTAGTACACGGTTAATATAATGATTAAGTCGTTGCTCAAAACAATTTGTAGACTTTTTCTCACGAAATGGACGGCAGTTTACAATGCTTAATACAGGAGGAAGATAAGACACATTGCTCATTTGAGAATATTACTACTGTTTTTTTTTCAAACGACTGAATTGAGATAGCTGCAGTACAAAGGGTATATATGTTGGGTATTGCAACAAATTGTTCACTGGATTTTGATGTTAAAAAATATATGGCAAAGTCCAAAAGAAACAGGAGGAAGGTATATATAGATGTAGGCTAGGTTGTCGTTACCGGTTAGTTTTTTGCGAGTGTTTTATGTGGTGTGCGAAAAAGTTGAATGTTTTGAAGCTTTTTAGTGAATAGCATTGTTATGTACCCCTTGTTGCTTTTATTAACGCTGAATACTTGGGTTGTATCCAGTTTTGCCAATGCAATGTATCTGCTTAGACGAAAATAATAATATTATTATGCGTACCTTTTGTGTGTGTCATGTTAGGATGACAGGTAGGCATTGTGTGACTCAACAAAAGCTGTGGAGCTTATTTAGAGACGGTGATGATGAGAAACGAGACCCATTTTTTATTATTTTCAACTAAATTTTTATATGGCACGACGACGACTAGTACTACTGTTTTCTTAGGAGCTCAATACTAGCGTGTATTGACGACTGTGTCTACGGACGACAGGAAGGATAGTATACAGGAGAAACACCAAAAGACACACATTTGCCAAATGACGCCCAAACTTTTTGTGCACACTTGGGTCTCTTTTTTAGAGAGAACTACGTTCACACTGACGACACTACACTGCAGACTGCTCTAGAAGCAGACGTTGTTTTTTGACAGGAGAGAAGAGTATTTTTTGTTCTGCGAGAGTCTAGAGCGGATAAGACAGGACAGGTTTCTAGAATTAACCGGTGGTGGTGGTAATCCTTTGGGTACACATTTCTATGAGGGGGAAACGTTTTTCAGACTTTCTATAGAATTAACCGGTGGTGGTGGTGGTAATCCTTTGGGTACACATTTCTATGAGGGGGAAACGTTTTTCAGACTTTCTTGGCATTTGGTGTACAGGATAATATTTTTGCGAAAGAGAAAAAAATCGTGGAAAAAAATGAGCCCGTTTATTATTCTGTTTATTGTTACAAGTGTACATAAACAAAAGCAACTTCCGGGCGTGAACTCGTGTGTTATGAAATTGCTCAGTACGGTATATTTACACGATAGTACTGTATCTCTGGATTGTTCTCTCTGGATTTTGTGAGGGCAACCATATCGCCAACATGATTGTATAGGAATAAATGACATGCGTAGTTATTAGTCTAGTTGTCAATTTAATTATGTTATTCAGTGAGTGACAAATTATATGGACATAACAAATGATAATAATAACAAGAGGTTACCTCCACGTAAAAATACTGGTTTGGCGGATGTCTATTGTCTACATTTACGCAGCATGACAGCTAATTAATTGGCAGTTAAGCAGACGCTTTAATAAATATTTGTTGTGTGACCACTTATTATTATTATTATTATTATAAAACGATGAATGGCATTTATGGACCCTTACAAGCTAATTTGGCAACGGTTCTAGCTCTTTCTTGGCTAATAAATAATTTGTTTTGTGACAACAACAATAACTACCTCACCTGTTGATGATGTCGTCGTAAGGAAAATGCTTGTGAGAAAAAATGTCGCTTGGCAGGACTACTACCACAATAAGGGTAGATTCTCGCGCTCTCCTCTGGGAAACTGGTCGACATTGAAAAGGGATTAGGAGCATAATATAATTTTCTTTGTGCCAAAAAAAGTAATCCAAACTGATTTTGAGTTACTTTCCGGGTATGTCGTTATTCGTGGTGTGTGTATCATGTGTTAAGAGAGTTTAGTAGATTCAATTTTTAAGAACAATTACATTAACTCACCGACAATGACAGGCAGGTGACCTAATGAATTGTATGTATGGAATGTTGTGCTCGTACTACGGGGGAAATTATAATCACAGGGCGGAGTACAAGTAGAAAA
>JAHZNB010006561.1:0-15065 GCA_027744295.1 Callyntrura guangdongensis
GGGAGACAAATTCGCTTGCAGAATAGGACCTTTAGCAAGTTTAACATTTACATGATCGGGAGGCTTAAATACATTACAGTAACGGGGAGGATTATCTCCGTGTTCCCCCTGATGCGTAGTCACAATGAGTACTCGTAAATGGCTATGATTACAAATGTTATTCTTACCGATTTTTTACATTAACATGTGCTATATCGATTTCCGCTTGACTTGATGCAATATGAAACTATTTGAGTGACCTCTTCGTCGAATTATTGTTGATTGTTGAGTTTTTTATTTTCCAATAAAATACTTAAATACTTAGTTTAGTAACTCAATTCAATTAGTATCTCCGGTCATATATTGATAAATCAAAAATATATACTGTCAACGGTAAAGGTGTGTGCTATATGAGAAATCATGTTTTATATGGACGTATATAAATTACAAACCTGCGATATGCGATGAATGTATTGATGAAATAATAATTGCGGTCGTGCCGACGACGGCACGGGATACAGCTGTCTGGATGAGAGCGGTAAAAAATCATGTGGCTTATTAAGCGACAAGTTGTACAATACTGTCCACCCACGCAAGCTCGTCTTTGTTCTACGATGACTCATTTTGTTAGTTATATGCATATTGATTGATTTGATTGATTGATTTACTTCACGTGCTGAAAACTTTCAACATAATTTGACCACCTATTTTCAACAACAAAGATTACAATTATTCCATGATACATTTAGATTTCTGTAACAAACCATATCAACCAATCTAAGAATATTTATAATTTGCCACTAGATGCAATATGTACTACCTTATAAGTTATGAATCATAACTTAAGTAAATAGCCTTGAATGACCTCATTGATATAAAACTCAGTGTTATCATCAAGTATTATATTATATTATATACACATTACATGTTACAACATTCTTTATCCAACACTACAGTCAGTTGTGGTAATTTCTTTAAATTACTGTCTTTGTTGCGGTCTTTATCAATCCAAAACGCTTAACAACTCCATGACACGGTTCACGAATAACAAAATACCCATCATTTTCAAAATATGTATCAACTAGGGACGGCATTGCGCAACCACCAGCCCTACATTTAGATTATAGAACAAAATGACTGAAAACTCACCAGTAGTAGTTCATCATTAAAAATGAAGTACCACGTGCACAAAACAAAATTACATCTTCTCTGTAGGTATGCGCGTCATGTAATGATGTCGTATTAGAGAAACAACAACTCATTTAAAACTCAAGAATTGTACACACTTTGATATTGTTTCCCATGGAATAGAGGCTTACCGGCGGCACTTAAAAACAACTTGTACTTGTGGCTGGTGTGGATGAGTGGATGTCATTATATATTTTATTCACATTTTGCAGACGTAGGAATAAAAACAATAATATTTTCAAAGTTTCCTGTCATAACCGTTGCGTTGTTTTCCTGCTGTTGTTTGTGTTTAGTGGCTACATCAGGTTCGCTGTTAGTAGAGTATAAATGCCCTAGTTAAAGATATTGAATGTAAGTCGATTTAGCAAGAACAGAATATTTTTGAGCTGATAAATAGTTACGTTACAAAAAATGTCGACTCCACGAAACTTGGATTTTCTCTCTCAATCTTGTGTATTATTCTTTTGTCCATGTCTTAAATGGCTTTATGTAACGTAAACAAATTTTGTTAGACCTTTTCAAGGCTTTAATAGTAATAATTTCATTGAGATTCAAAGTATTTGTATTGAATCTGAAATGGTGATATTTTTAAATTAATGCCCTTGAACCTGCGTACATTTTAAATAATAAAAAGAAAAAAGTAAAAGTACAACAAACAGATCGTTTGTATCTGTACTTGTACCTAAATCCATATTTGACGACCTTTAGGACATGCCATTATACATCACTAAAACCAGCTTGCTATGTAAGCTACTTTGAAAAAAGTTCTGTGGTGAGTGTAAAGGGAACAAAAACGTAAAACGGAACGAGTTACAGGAATAGGTACATTACATTAATAGGCATATACAAATGGTATGTGTTTCGTCTTCTATTACTGTTCAGATGATACAAGTATTATTTTTGTGATGCGGGGGTTCGTTCGTAGCAATAGAAATAGTAATCATGAACTTGATTTATTTTGGGTGCATCTTCATCTTCAATCTTCAACTTCAGGGTCAATCTTAAAGGACAATGTACTGGGCATGTGAAGGTAAAACTGAACAAATATTAGTAGGACCATTACCATTTGAACAAAACACTTATTTTTGAGGAAAGCATGTCATAATGGAAACGAGAAATGTGATGAGTATAAAATGCTAGCCCAACTTTGAAAAAAGTATCACATTCACATCAGCATCCCTTGAAGAGAACAACTCTCCAGTAACAACACCAACAACCCTAATAACTCCAAACATGAAGCCTGTAAGATCGTATTAAAAATTACAGTCAGTTTAATACTACTGAAATCTTGGGGAAAAGTGAGAAAATACAAAAAAAGTGAACTCGTTTATATGTTATTTAATGACATTTTCTTATTATTGCAGTTTGTCGTCCTTGCTTTCCTCGCCGTCAGCGTATCCGCTAACGGTTACGGAAACTATGGTTCCTCAATGGTCCGAGTGGCTCCAGCACCAGCTGCCTACGAACACAACAGCTACGGATCATCTCTTGTCAAGAAGGAAGTCATCCCCATCACCAGCTTCAGCCAGAACATCCGCGGATCCCAGGAGAACGATCTGTCATATGCCACCGGAAACGGCATCAACGTTGTTGACAACACCAAGGCCCTCCACAAGGCAGGAAGCTACGAAGATGGGTATGGAAAGATGATCCAGACCGACACCACCTTGGCCAAGGATGGCAGCTTCAGCTACACCTCCCCCGAAGGTCTCCCAATCTCCCTGTCTTACGTCGCTGATGAGCGCGGTTTCCATGCCACCGGTTCTCATCTTCCAGTTGCCCCTGCTCCAGTTGAAAAGACCCCAGAGGTCCTCAACGCTGAAGCCGAGCACTTTACCCTGTACCGTGAAGCCGAAGCCAAGCTTGCCAGTATGCCCAAGAGCAACTACGGAAGCTACGAGGCCCCCGCCGTCCGTACTGACTCCTACGCTGCTCCCATGATCCGTACTTCTTCATATGCTGCCCCAGCTCCAGTTGAGGTCCGTACTTCCTCTTACTCTGCCCCAGCCATGGTCCGCACTTCCTCCTATGCTGCCCCATCCGTCCGTGTTGAGCCTGTTTCCGTCTCCATCCGTTCATCCGGATACTAATTAAAAAATTGATTTTTATAAATGTTCATCTGTGATATATTTCGTTTGTATGTTATCGTTGTGTCAGTCGTTTGAAACCTTCGGCTTCGCAACTATTTCCTCATGAGTTATTTTTTTGAGAATTTTTATAAATTACGTTAATAAAATACACACATTTTTATATAAAAAAATAACCTTTGTAACTATTTTTTTGACGACTGTTGAAATATTTATGCCACACTGACTGTTGTCAGCCACCTCTTGAATTTTAATACTTTTCGTCATGTTGCACTATTTTTTCTTGTTTTGGCATATTTCCATCGTAAAATAAACTTTTGTTTGTGATTTTTTCATAAATAAAAATTAGCATGTGTCGCTCGGTGGAAATCGTGTCTAATTTTTGGTACACAACACAAATTTTTCTTTTCTTTAACATATTTTGCCTCAAGTCATGTCGTAATAAGTTGTGTTGCCATTTAGACCACCTTGCGTTATACATTGTTGCGAATAACAATGACTACTGATTACAGGAAACTGGGACAATTTACAGTTTACACAGCAATTTTCTTTACTTTTACTTAATCACCTGCCCCGTTATAATGACACCTCTTGCTTTTCATTTCATTTGAAAGTTTAATGGTCTTAATTGTCTCACAGCTTGCGTTGACATTACATCATGACCAGTTTCACTTTAATTTAAGACCAGTTTGTCTGTTAGTATGTGGGCGCCATGCATACGGATAATCTTCTTGAACGATTTCGAACTAGGATCCGAGGTGAAGAGTTTTATTCTCAGGGAGTAACGGTGATTGGCAATTTGCAAATGTATCTAAAGTATGTTTGGATCATATAAATTTATATATTAATATTTATATATATGGACTCACAGCTTGCGTTGACATTACATCATGACCAGTTTCACTTTAATTTAAGACCAGTTTGTCTGTTAGTAGGTGGGTGCCATGCATGCGGATAATCTTCTTGAACGATTTCGAACTAGGGTCCGAGGTGAAGAGTTTTATTCTCAGGGAGTAACGGTGATTTGCAAACGTATCTAAAGTATGTTTGGATCATTTAAATTTATATATGGTTTAAATCTTGCGGTTAGTGCATAAATGTTACAATTTTTGTGTTACAATTGTACTCAATGTATTTTGAGGTTGTATGTATGGGAGGTTTTGAGGTAACCTACGCGAACTTTGCAAAATTGTAGCAATTGTAACGTTACAAAGTTTTATGCGCCGTGCACCTGGAGTCAGTTCGAATTCCTCACCTCCGCTGATACTTATATGGTAGTAAATTTCAAAAAAGATTTGTACGGCAATTGACCCCCGTATGTATAAAAATGGGGTTTAACTATGTGTAACACCCGTTTGTAGTTGTTGAGCCTTATTCCGTTCCGCCCCATTAAGATAAGGGTCGCCTTGAATAACTGAATTTTAACACATAATTATTATTATGAATAAACAAATAGCCATTGGTACACGGTACACTACTATTGAAAGTACAACAGTTTTTTCAGTTTCGGTCCACTAAAGTTTCACGGTTACTATTTTCACCAATCCATCGCCACAAAATTCCTCATTACTCAGCTGATAAATCCCCTCAAGTACCTAATAATATGGCTCGGCTGCTAGTCGTCGTAACCAAACAAATCGACCATTCTTTATTGTCTCAGATCATTTATTTTACCTGACAAGACAAGGTTAATGGAATTTTGCAGGTGCACACACCACCCGTAATTGTATTGTTAATTTTTTCAGTAAATAATATTAACATGCAGTTAGTGCCCTCTCCCCCAATCACATTCTTGACACTGCTTTAATTTTATTTTGTCGTCTACTTTCCTGGATTGGAACAGTGTACCATGTCATTTTTTACGTAAACATCTCTTCCTTCTTGTTGTAACCGTGTACAGTGGCAGTGAACCAAGTCAAGGTTAAAGAGGGTCGTCAAGTATAAAAGTGAAAACAACTAGTAATTGCAACGAATCTAGAAAAAGTATGGTCTGTTCGAAAATGATTACGGATTGGATTATTCAATTAATACTCTCTGTGCATTATTCCAATAATTGTTTAATAATGAAACCGAAACCGGCTGTTTGTTGGAATGTCGTCATGGGTTGTACAGAAACCATTAGCGAAATAGCAATGAGTTTGAATATGATAATGAGGGTAACAGTCTGCTATAAAGAGTGGGTGTGCAAACTCAAAAATATACAAAGTGGTGTCGCTGGTCGCTGCAGGCAGTCTTGTTCGTAACGGAGACAAGAAGCTAAAAAAAACGACAGGACTGGGGACGTCCAATGTACAAAGTAATTCCGCGGTATCACTGAAAGTCATCATAATGACGGGGTGTCACGTAGGATTCCGAGTGGCAGCGGTGTTGTGTTTGACAGCTACCGTGATTTGGGGAATGCCTGTGGATGACACGGAAATGAAAAGCTACAAAAATTACAAAGTGATCAGAACGCAACCTCTGGACGATATGGCCGTTATTCCAAAACTCATGGAGTTTGACGGTCAAGAAGGTATAAATCACCAAAAAAAAACAACTTAAAATTTGGTCAATTCATAATTTTCTAAACATTTGAATGTTTTTTAAACAAAGAAATCACATTTTGGAAATACCCTGCATTTAACCAGTCCGTTGACATCATGGCATCGCCTGATAGGCTGGTTGAGGTTCAAGAAAAGTTACAAAGTCTCGGTTTGCAAGCCAGGACCGTGGTGGATGATGTGGAGGAGCTGTTTAAAAATCAAAATGATGTAAAATTTGAAAATAAGAATGGCCATGAAGCAAGCACTATGACTTGGGATCGGTATCATAGATATGAAGGTGCAAAATTCACTAAAACAACTCATTCATTTACAGACGTCTTGTATCGTGTGGAAAGACAAGTGTAATTTTAATCCCTCGAAACACTAAAACCTTTCCAGATATCATGAATTACGCCAAAGAACAGTCGGTCAGAGATGGATTTGTGACGTACGAAGCAATTGGGACTTCTACAGAAGGTAGGGAAATAGGGCTGGTCAAAATCTCTTCCGGTGGGGAAGGCAAACCAGCAATTTTCATCGATGGTGGTATGCACGCCCGAGAATGGATTTCTCCCGCTACTGTAACTTACATGATGAACAGTCTTATCAGCGACAACAATTACACAGATTTGTTGGATATGTACGACTGGTACTTTGTGTACGTAGAAGATGTAATGAAAGTTAAAGTAATTTTAAGATATGTCTCTTATTACCCCATGATTTTTCTGATCATATTTTGATGTTCTACACAGTCCTATTATCAATGTGGACGGATACGAATGTAAGAAAAACAAATGGGCAACATGTTTTCTTTATGGAAAAAATTCTGGAATATTTAAAAACTGCTTTTTTTAGATACCCACACTCGTGACCGCATGTGGAGGAAAACCCGTCGACCCAACCCAGGTTCTAGTTGCTATGGTACTGATCCTAACAGAAATTGGGATTTCCATTGGGGTGGCGCCGGAACATCACATCGACCTTGTTCTGACATTTTCAAGGGACCAAGAGCCTTTTCTGAACCGGAAACGATTGCCGTTGCACAAGCCATTATGGCTCGTCGTGAACAAATCAAAATCTACTTGACATTCCACAGCTACTCCCAACTGTGGTTGTTGCCCTGGAGTTACACCCGACAAAGGTCGTCAGACTATCAGGACCTTTACAATGCAGCAGCCTTTGGCGCTCGGGTATTTAAAAAAATGTGTAAATAATGTGTTGACATGTGATAAAGATAGAAGGAAAAATATAATGCGTTGGCATATTCTTCCTATTTTTAAAAGGCTTTGGCCCGCACGTACGGAACCAGTTATAAGGTCGGGACTGCCCCGGAACTTTTGTACGAGGCTGCTGGAGGAAGTGACGATTGGGCCAAAGGAGCCGCCGGGATTAAATACTCTTACACAATTGAATTGAGAGACAAGGGATACTACGGTTTTGCCTTACCAGCAAGTCAGATTAAGACCACAGGACAGGAGACGTTAAATGGAGTTGCCGCACTTGCCAAAGGGTTACATCCCAAGGTCTCTAACCAAGCACCAGTTGAAGTGGTTGAAAAGAGCAATACCAATAGTACAATCGAGATGTGATCAATCGTATTACTTTACTCTGTGTATTACATTTACTTCTTCAAAGTCTGTAACAAATTACGATTTTTTTATTTATAAACACAATTTTAACAGATTTTTTATTGGAATTTGTAGTACATTTTGCAAACTTAACTTATTTCATTACAAGCGCTGTCATAATAGTAAGATGACTCGTAGAATGCAAAGAGAAAAAAACCACGTGTCGGTAAATATCTTTAAATATATAATGCCACCTTTTTACCAGATGTCATTTTGTAGAAAGCAACCATGGTCAAATACGTCACTGTATCGTACACAAACACAAAAGCATGGTCTGTCTGGGCAAGATTGATTACTTGATTACCGATAATTCAATTGTTCTATTCTCGCTGCATTTATGTATGTAATAATTTGCTGTATGCTGATTGCTGGAATGCCGTACTAGACTAATGAGTTTAATTACCTATATGATAATGAGGGTAATGCAGCTTCATACATCTGGTCGGTGTGGTTGGTCGGTAAACACAAAACTACACAATCTGGGGTTGCTGAACACTGAAAAAGGTAAGGTCCGCAAAGGAGACACGAAAAAAAAAGATCGGTGACGTCATGATGTGGTTTCAAGGAAGCTTCACGTTGTCCTTGTCAGCACCAGCAGTATTGTGTTTGGCATTGGCAGTTACCTTTGTCAAGGGCATACTGGAAGAGAATACCAACGTGAAAAGCTACAAAAATTACCAAACCTATGAGTTTGGGGGGGGGGCTGTCCCACCATCCCCCAGTTTTGCAGCTTGGACAAGCGATATGTGTATTATTATTTTACTTTTTATTCAAAACTTCTTAAATTCCGTAATAAAATTTAATTTTAATATCCCACCTAATAACGGATCTACTATCTAAAGACACTTTTACTGCCAACGTGGTGGTGCGGTGAGTGAAGGAGCAACGCGTCTATCAATTTTTCATTAATAAATTGTTGATACACGAGCGGTGATTGTTTCTCAACATAATTGTTCGTCCCCAATGATATTCTCACAGTAGGAAAGGCCTTTACCAGTCTTCGCAGTACTGGTGAACGTCTCACCCCCTCCTGACGCTCCAGTTCCTTGATACAGTAACCAGAAGTGGCATGCACTTTGGCACAATGTCCGAATATCCCGTTGATTGCTGAATAAAACAGGAGAACTCCCAAGAGGTAAGCTAACTGTTGTAATGACACTGACATCGTGTTTTCGTCATTTTTGCTCCGGTGATTGTTAATTAATCCTAACACACTCACTATTTGACATTTACTCAAGAGAAACAGCAAAGTTATTAAAGGAAATCGATAAACGCCATTAAAGTAATGTGTCAATAAGTCGGATATGTTGGTAAACACGAAGCGCTTTTGAAAGAGAAGCTGTTGTTTTCTGGAGGTTATTAGACCTATAATTGGCACAGAGCTGGGCTATTTCTTGATTAAATACCGACACCATTGCAGTTAAACAAGAGGATCCTATTAAAATTTCGGTCACTCCCATTACCCAGTAGCCGCAGGTTATCGACCAGAAGTACCAATTACCTCCGTAAATTAATAACTTTGTCACCAGCCAACAGACTAATGAATAATTTTTGAAAACTGCAGTTATTCCCACGATAAGATATTTACTGGGGAGGAAGGAGAACACGTTAAGCGGTGACTGCGTTAGTAACGTAGCAGCAACTGCCAAGGCCACCGCAGTGAGCCTG
Organism: Callyntrura guangdongensis; assembly: GCA_027744295.1. NCBI lineage: Eukaryota > Metazoa > Arthropoda > Collembola > Entomobryomorpha > Paronellidae > Callyntrura > Callyntrura guangdongensis. Next base: position 9,073 of record JAHZNB010006561.1, read on the forward strand.
TGTCCAAACAGTCGAAGCAGATAACATTTTGTTCGAACTAATCTCAACTGGCAGTAAATTTCCGGCGAAATCCCGGTCGTATGAAAACAATAGCTTTTTTTAAATTTCACACATTCCTTTAAAAACGCTCCCCACTCTGGACCGTTTTGAATTTGAGTCCACGAGAAATGGCCCACAAGGAAGAGAAAGGTTGCCACAGTTGTGGCTAGATTATTGTTGTGATTCCATTGTGCACTTTCGTTTGAAAACAGGATAGAACTCAAAACGTAGGCACAGCAAAGGAGGACACACTTATGTTTCTTGGAATGCACAGTAGGTAACCAGTTATTCTTTTCCCATCGTTTACAAAAACTTCCAATCAGGTGGCTTATTCCTTTTGTCGATCTTAGATATTTTAGGAATAAACCGATTTTTAAGACCATCTTTATTTATCGTTTAAAAAACAACGCACTAAAGCTAAGGTACCTATTTTACGTTCCATCCAACTCCTGCAGGAAGTTAAGTGTGTCCCCTCCCCAATCTATTGTAGTTTAAGGACTGAAACAATTGTTGTGGTAACTTTAACGCCGTCTACATCGTATTTACGTATAATTTACACTAATTGTATTAAAGATTTGTAATCGAGATGATGGACGTATAGATTTAGCTGGACAGACAAAAGTCAATTAAAACTTACCATCTTGTTTGTGAACTGTTTTTTTTATTTCTATTCGCCATCATTTTCAGATAACTACTAACTACGTATGTATGTGCACCTAAACAGAGTTTCATGTTTCATGTAGTATATATTATATAAGACCTCGCTGGCGAGCTACCTTCGACGTTAAATGAATCCAAATGTCAATGTAGCTTGGGTGGTGCATCATGTTACACCAAATTGTTTTGAAACTTTCATGCTGACATGACAGCATGCTCCAGTCATTTCCAATGTTTACGAAATAGAATTGTAGTCATCGTCGGTTTTGTGAGATACCGAAACCACCAATATGCGATATAGAGACAAGTGGTCAATTAAGTAAATGTCCGTGGGAAATGCTTTTAAAGCATCAGAAAATTGCTGTTTCCTTGTGGGTGGCAACCCTGATATTTACAGTAATTTTGTTTGTTTATTGACTACATTGACGAGTATGCAATCAGCGTAAATTGGCCCATTATATAAAAAACATTGCCATTTTGTTGTAAATATGCTAAAAATTATTTGGACCCTCCACACATCAAACAGATGGGTTATACTAAAGAATTCTATAAAAATTGTAATATAAGCAGCTGCCATTTAACTGTAGGTTCAAAATAGGCGGCACAGTTACAGAGCGTTTAATACGAGCAGGAAGACAATTAAGGAAGTTAGCGCAGTAATTCTGGCAATGAGTGTGAATAAAATAGAATTTTGTCAAAGTCGGTTTGTTCCAAAAGTATCTAATTGTAAGATTGACAAAAGAAATTAGCCACCTGATTGGAAGTTTTTGTAAACGGGAAAAGATAACTGGTTCTGGTTATCTGCTCATTCCATCATGCCTAACCTGTCTCAAGTAGCCCCATAAAATCATTTTTCTGTACTTTTCATGTCAATAGTTACTTTTTAAATGCAATCACAACAAAAACGCAATGATGCAATGTTTTCTGTCAATAAATGGATAATTTTAAACATTACATGATTTTGATGATTTGTTTATTCCCTGTAGAGAGTCAATTCGAGCTACAATTTATTAAATGGAATAATGTGTAAAGTACAAAGTAAACATTTTGCTTTAAGACTACCTGAATAATTAACGAGTTTCCTTAATAACTAACGAAAATTGGCATATATTGTTGATGGTACATCCCCTTCCTCAGAATCAAATTCATCCTGAGTGGAACTCAGTAGAATGTTATCGTCTTCGTACGCATTTTTAATTCTTTGACCCACCACAGTGAACCGACTTGCTGCAGGTACTGCTTCTCGTTGGGCATCATCATCATGACGTACATTACGCTGATGTTGACTTTGACTTTTTTTCTTTTTCTGTGGGCTCTGGTTGAAATTGTACAAAGTATTTTTTCCCATTCCTTTTCCACCCCGATGACTTCGACTGCTGGGGATATCAATACCAAAATATTTTTGTGCTTCCGGGGTCATCAAATCTTGGACACGGTTTACACTCTCAACTCCCAGTTGTTTCTTCATCGCTTCTGGGATTGGTAAGTTAGCTCGAGAGAACTGGATAGACTCCAGCTCCATAAGTGGGTACTGATTAAATGCCCCTCCATATGAAAGCAGTCTTTGCAAACTTTTTGGCAATCCTTTAAAATAATTTTGTTTCGCCCGTCGAAATTCAAAATAATTATTGGTCGCCTGAATAGAAACTTTTAAAGGATTGCCAACTGCCATGAAAGACCCTCCTTCTGGCCCTCCAAAATGTTCCTTGTCATCCCCTTCCTCTTCTCCCGTGGAATCTGTACGACGCCCGGTATCCGGTTCCGAGGATATTGGACCAGGACCTTGAGATGCCTCCTTGATAGTCTGACGCAATACCAAAATTTCTTTCATGTAGACCTCCACTTTTCTGTCCATCTCTGTCATATCCTGCTTGGTCAATTGTACTCCAACTGCTTCTTTTCCAGAGTACCGACTTTCCTCTTTACCTCCGGTGGCAGTCGCCTCTTCGTGTTCTTCTACACTCCCCAGTGGAGCTCCACCTGAAAATTTTTCTGGTGCTGGCGAAGGAGACGGAGAGTAAACTTGAATGGTTGGATGAGTCCCTGTATTTCCGTCCATCTTTACCTTCTCCTTAAGCTTTTGTTCGTACTCCATACTAAGCTCCTCAAACTCCCGAATAAACTTGTCATAATCAATCCCTGGCCATCGGGTGGCGCCTTCTTTTTCCAACGGAATCTGGGCGTAACTGTTGCAATAGAGTAAGATAATTACAATGGAAGAACCTGTACCAATCGACGAGGACCGGCTCTTTGATTTCCTCTTCCGGGATTGTTTTTCTTGTTCTGTTGCCCCCGAAGAAGCGGATGCATTTGTTTCAGACGTTGTTGTTGCCTGGAACACTACTAAGGACTTGGTAGCAAATTCGGGTGTCTTGCACATTATCGTGGAACCAATTGGAAAAGATAAGTATAAAGATCGGAGGCAAATGAATGTCAACGGATCCCAGGCACGTAGCTCCTGTTATAACACACAACCAATTCTTCTCACTCCTGTGCCATATCTTGTTTAAATTTATATTAATATTGTTTTTAAAAAATTACAGTATCGGCGGAGAAGCTCAACAGCAACACGGGTTTGTCTCCTTGCTCGGCTCCGACGACGAAAAAGTCGACCTGTACAAATTTGACACTGACAACGGGACTTTTGTGTCCAAACATTTCCATTTGAGGCATTTTCATTACAAATTGGTTGAATAGTCGAACCACATAGTCGTCGCTGCCTGTAGCAAATCATTTTTAGCTCTCGAGAATATGCAATGCTGTTGACTCCCTTTGAAATGGACACGATAATGCTCTCCATGGGGGTGTCACTGGCATCCTTGACGTAAACGCTGAATTTTTTGTCTTTACTGGCGGTTAAAATCAGGCTCCGCTCGGGAATCAAATGAATATCGGTAATAGGATGATGATGGGCTTTGTAATATTGGACCACTCCTTGTGGCAAGTCGGATACCAAAATTTTATGTAGTCGACCACGAATTTTACGGCGACCTAGCGGATATTTGGGAGTTGGTATGCCAATCAGGGTAACTCCTCCGTCCACATCGCCAATAATCAGTTTCCTGCCTTGGTATTCCAAACACGTAGGAATACACTGGAGACCTAAGAGACGATGACATTCCACGTGACCTTTGTTGGGGATCTGGGTCACTGGGGAAGAGGAGTCACAAAGGGAAAGAAATTCCTTCCTGGGGAAGAGTCCCAACCCGATATCGAGCTTTTGGATTTCTCCAATGTCGTACCACTGTAAAAGACATTTTGTGGTGGAAAATATAATGCAGCAGGTTTCCGGAGAGTAGACGGCATCCGTCACAAGATGAGTTTTTTCACATTTGGGAGTAACCGGTGGATTGCTGTTGGTTAACTTAGGGCTTGATAAGGGAACATTGGAAGAAACAGACAAGTCGAGGCAGTAGGTGTGCACCAAGGAAAATTTTTCTGGGTGGTAGAGGCCCACCTTACCAAACTTATTCACAGCCAGAAATAAGTGTGTGGGAGCGTCAGCTTTGGATCGGTGAAGGTCCACCAATGAAGGAATGTAAAGCAAACGAACCACATTTTCTCGGAACTGTATTTTAAGCGAAATTAAAATATTAACAATTTTTACAAAATGCCTTAAAATATTTCAATTTCTACCTTGCAATGAGGAAATTGTTGAAATCGACCCTCGTGATGGAAAACCATTGTGTCGGTTCCACACAGGGATCACATTTCTTTCTGAGACAAAAGTTGCACTCAACCTTTCAAGATAACAAATCCATATGGAAGAAAAATCAAAAGTTTCTTTACTTTACAGCAAAAAACCGTTTTTGACAGACTCGTGTCCCTTTCGTGTTTCAAACTCATTAAATTCTGTCCATGAAAAGTGGCCGTGTCTTTGTACTGTTAGCAAGTAAAAAAATTGAATGCATGTTTTCCTTTCCGTGAACGACTATTTAACAGAATGGTCGAAAGATTAAACAGATACCATCTGGTTCATGATGGGTAATGTACTCCATTTGGTAGAGGGAATGACAATTCTGTTACATCAATAAACTACAGCTCTGCCTTGTCTTCGTAGATCAAAAGTGTGTACGCAACGGCAAATGAATGTATCATCGATTAAACAATTATAATGGATCATCAATGTCCTGATTTGATGGGAAGAGACACGAAAAGTTTAAAAACGGTAATTATAGCAAACAAAGTAGCTAATGATGTAGTAAAATAAATAGTAATACTTTCTTCAAGAAAAACGTATAACTGGTTGTTAGTTATTTTGAGAGAGCTGAGAGCACACCTCGTGTGAATACCGCAACTGCTGTCATTGCATTATTTTTGTATTTGTTTTTAGAGGTGCTTTATCTAACCGTTTTTTGTTTCGAGCCATTGGTCATTGAGTCATTAGTCATTAGTTATTTATTAAACAATAGAAAAGTTGTATTGTTTTTGTTAGTACGTAATGTTTGGACACGGACCAGCGCGCTAGCGCGGCGGCAATTTGGGATTGGGGTTTATTATGTTACAGCAGAAGCAAAACGTGTTCTCATTTCACCCCAGTCTATACGTTATCGTAGTGCTAACTGTAGTTGAAAATCTATCCAGTGGTTTGTTGACTGGTGACAATGTTACTTTTTCATAGAGATAATTGGTACTTCTGGTATGGAGTAGATATTATTTGTACGAAAAAATCAGTAGCGACCTGCAATCTAAAGCATTAAGGAATTATATTTTTGCATTGAAAACTTCATGTGGTTTTAAAATACAGCTACAGTCAAATATTTTTATTGACATTCATTTATCCAGTGATGTTGGTGTCTTCACCCATTCAATGGCACGGAAGATTCCCACAATATAAGTGTCACTCTAAGTAAGTAGTCAATAAACCCAAAAAATTATTATAGCCAAGTATTCTTTTGCCAAATCTTGTCTCCAGTGCTACCATGGGGTATATGAGTATAAAGATGCCAAAGGCCGATTTGATTTTCGGTTGGAAAATACGTCAATGTAAGAAGGCAAATTGACAGAGTCATCATCGAAAGTTAGGAATACCAAATAATTTTTTTAATAAGGCGTAATTCAAATTATCGCGGACATTAGATAGTATACTACTTTACACATTAATTATACAGCTACATACGGGATATAGGTACAACGCCGTTAAAATATTTTTCTCGCATTCATCATCGAAATAAATGAAAGGTTTATTAAAGCATGGTTTGATATTTCTATTACTTCTGATTATAGATTATATTATCATCAATGATGATACAGGGGGTGTACGGATCTAGTGGCATGAATAAGTCTCATTACGAAAG
>JAHZNB010006562.1:0-19084 GCA_027744295.1 Callyntrura guangdongensis
TACGACACATTAGTGAACGATCTTGATCCCGAAGAAGTTTGTCGGTCAATGGGAGTTTGTCCTGGCGGCCTTCGTCATGTTCAGGTACAATCATAATTTTACTCTATTGGTCGTTTTATTTTATTCTCTTGCAAATACCATTTTTACAAATAAGTAATATGTATATGTTTTTAGTTAAACCGGGATAACGGTCCAGTCTGGACTATTTTGGCCATCGGTAATGGTACCAACAAAAGTGTTCCATCCGATTCAAGCTCAAGTTCTGAGGAAATCGACACTATTCCTTTAATGCGGCTTGTTCCAGGAGAACGACTTGCTGGAGATGACGAAAGAAACGCTATTCGGAGGGGTGGAAAAGTAGAATGTCAATTTTGCGAATATGCACTCCACTATCTTCAAGAGTATTTAATCAATGAGAAAACCGAGGAGGAGATCAGGGATAAAGTAAATAGATTATGCTCGGATCTTGGTGGGTTTGCAGACCAATGCAAATCGTTTGTTAATGAGTATGGGGATGCTCTGGTGACACTTTTGGCACAAGAAGTTGATCCCAGCGAGGTAATAATTCGCAGCTAATCATTATCTGATAATGTTGATTTTATCTTGACGCCACTTGTTTAACACAATAAAAAATTACATAGGTATGTCCAAAGCTAAAACTGTGCCCAGCACCTCCAACTACTACTCCCCAACCTGTTACTGCAGTTGGACAACCAGTACAGGATATTCTTCCGACGTGTGCGCTGTGTACTTTCACTGTTGAAAAACTAATTGATCTAGTTGGCAAGAACATGACAAAAGTAAGCAAATCACAAAAATATTTGTGTACGTTTGTGTAAATACGGCACAACTAGTTAATTTTATGCTATTTTTTAAATCTTACTTTCCCTAAGGAATCTATTGATGCCGCTATGGAAAGTGTTTGCACACATATACCTAATAATATGCAAGAAAGGTGCTTATCTTTTATGAAAAATTATGGAGATCAAGTGGCTGAGATGATATTGATTTACGGAACTTCTCACGGAGTGTGCGCTGCTATTCATCTTTGCTGGATGCAGCCAGTACCAACAATTCCTAACAGAATTGTGATTGAATCTCAATTACCATTGGACCGTTACGTACCTCAAACTGTAACACTTGACAGAGTGTCCCAAATGGAACCCATAAAGGACGACTCAAGGAAATGTGTCATGTGCGAATTTGTCATCACCACGTTGGAACAGCGCCTACAAGACAATGCTACGGAGGTATTGAACAGTTTCAACCTAAATATTTTTATTTTGTGGAATTTTATACTTTGAATATATTTTTTTTCATTTTATACTACTCAATCAACCACAGGAAGAAATCAAAGAAGAGGTGGAGCATATTTGCACCTATTTGCCAGCAACTGTTAAAGGAAGATGTCAGTCCTTTGTAGAAATCTACGGAGAACAGATCATTCAGTACTTATCACAGGAAATTGACGCAACCCAGATTTGCCAACAACTTCAGCTGTGTCAGCCACAAAAGACCAACGTTGACGCAATCAGGAGTTTGAGAATGGATAGATGTGAGCTTTGCATGCTCGTTTCAGATTATTTAGGTACTGTTGTAGAGGAAGAAGAAGCAGACAAAAAAATTGACGAGCTTGCCGTAAAGACTTGTGCCTTAATTCCTAAGTCGTACCGTCAAGAGGTAAAAAGATACTGTTTAATACTGAAAATGTGATACTTTTTTAGACAAAGAATTTAATTAAATATATGTTCACTTTAGTGCAACGCTATGGTTGAGGACTACGGGGCGTACCTTCTTACCATTTTAGCCCAGGAAACTGACAAAGGGAAGGTCTGTGCTCAAATTCAACTTTGTCCTAATCTTCAGGGATCGACAACCACTGAAGACAACAGTGTTGATGCATTCGAATATTAAAGTACACTGATAATCAAAACATCCATAATTTCAAGTTAAAAGCCTTTCCATTAACATTTCCACGTTCGTTAGTCAATGAATTTTTAAGCTTATATACTCACTTTATGTTTAGTTATATGTTATCATCGGTTGTATAATTCTGATCTGATATTATTTGGAACTTTTGTTCCTCTGACATAATCGAACCGATTCTACTTAAAACTGATTGTAGATAATAATATGTGTAATCCTCATATAATATTATGTGAATTATGCGCATCGTATTGATAATCAAAGATACGAATAATAATTATTGTTATTGTAATAAATTCTTTATCGAAAATTTTTTTGATATATATTACTTCTGAATAAAGTGACAGGAAGCATTGTTCAGGTCAGCACATTCTTGTTACTATATTTCAATTCACACAGTAAAATACCAAAAAACATTCAGCTTGTTGCTAATTTTTTGATTGCATCCGCATCCAATCTGAAATTATGCCGCCCGTTGGCCATGGTGGTATTCCAACCTCCAAGACTATCGTAGAACTTTCTAGCGGGATTCCAGTCTAAAACTTCAAGCTGGATTCTGGCACATTTCTCATCTAGTGCTATCTATATATAGCAGTAAAAGAAAGTGATGACACCAAATGTTGAAAATATCGTCAAATAATTGGAGAACTTAACTAAACATATTTTATTAAATTAACCACTACCTTCGCTAATTTTTTTACTAGTTTTGATCCCGCACCTCCACCTCGAAACCATTTCGTGACACAAAGGTCTTCCAAGTGAAGGATTTTCCCTTCGAAAGCAGCATACCCAAAAAAATAAAGAGCATATCCGACAACCATACTGTCGGTGGTCTTACTAGCATTCAGTTCTTGAGTTTTGTTGCCAACTCCATTCTCAGGATCATGAGGAAGTAGTTCAGCCACAATACATCTAAAGCATGGGGGATTCGCATCAAAGCCGTCATGTTCTAGTTCTAAAACAAATGAGACATCTCGAACATTGAAAATTTATAATAGTGTAGAGCATTTGTTATAAAAACCTCTCTGCCTCAAAGATCAATGTCAAGATCATGATCAAATATAATAAAATTATAGTATGGCCTTTTATACACTGTTTTAGCCTCCTCTGTTCACTATTGTTTTATCTTATGTGCTTAAATAAAATAAAGCCACTAACCTTTCGCCGATAACATGGGCAGGTCTCCCATATTTTGATGAACCGCAAGTTCTTTCTTCAAACCCATTATTGCGACGCAATCTTCTCTGTTTGCATTCCGAATTAAGATGGTGTGTTTTGCCTCCATTGCCATTTTCTCGTGAAAAAGTATTCAAATTTGAAATTGTTCTAACATTCTTTGCAAATCGCACTTATAATTGAGTATGTATGTATGTATATCATTAATATAATTTAATGAACCACTTTTTACTGGAAATTTTATTCTACACAAAAACTTCACATGTAATTTAAGAAACTGAATGCATCTGCACTATTCTACACTTACATGAATCGGGACTGTCAACGGAGAATGAGGTTGTCTTATCGAAAGTACATCAATGTTTTTCATGCCATACCATTCTGTGGAAATCGGGTTTCTTCAAATTGATTGTAGCGTATGTATATATAATATAAATAACTATTCATCCCATCTAGATTTACATCTTGTAGTAAAGTCACACTGGGTGTTTACCAGCAGCGTGGAAAGTAGATGCTACGTATTTACTCGAACAGTAGATCATTATGGATGATTGATGATGAATGATAGTGTGTAAGAATATTATGTGGACTGCGACAACTGGCTAGGTAAATGACTTAATTTATTAAGACGAGATGAGTAGCTAAAATATGGCAGCACAGTTATCATTTTGAGAAGGAAGTGATAACAGTATATAAAGGTCATATTTTTCATTGGGAAATAAGCATACAATAGTAAAATTCAAGTAACATTAAAGCAAAGAAAAATATTTTACTGATTTCTTTGTGTGACAGCTTTCCTGCATTAGCTAACTCGTATTTTTTACTAAGGCCGTAGTAAGTAATGATGTAATAAGTGGTGGCAATTAGAATGCTTATTTGAATTGACAATCAATTTATTTTATTTCATCCAATCAATCCATCAACTCTCATATTTGAGCAACAGGAAAATATTGTCATGTATTTAATAATATATCGAAGTGTTGCAGGTTACCCCAATGGAAAATCTGCTCACCCCATCCCACTTGTCGTCACACAAGTGTATAGAAACTTACAATTTGTTCCCCACCTAATACACACGACATCTCAGTATATTTTAATTTATTTACAAAATTATAGCCTCCTTTATCACTCTACTAGTACATATGTAGGTAGTTAACAAGAAGGTAAGTAAAAAGGGAATTATTGCCTGCCGTTTGAATTATCACTTCCGCGTTGTTCGTCACACCACATGCAACATACGATGCTTTCTTCTTTATTACTACTAGTTTGTCTTCCCATCTACCAGCTTTCCACTTACAAATATCTGTTTTCCGCTTCACTTCTGCTGACTTTTGAAAAACGATCTTGGTTTAAAAATCGTGCAGTCAAGATGAACCTGACTTTTTCCACCTTGTACCGTGTCACCTGCTTTTATAGATAACTGACCATCGGCGTTCAATTTCCATTCCACATTGTTATCAAGACCCTTCGGTATCGTAAACTTTCGAATATATTGGTGCATTTTGTATCCGCCGCCTTCCAGAGTTTCTTCGTGAGTTCCATACACAGTGATAACATCGCTCACAATTTTTACTGTTAGCTCTCTAGGACTAAATTCTGGTAGATCAGATAGTGTGACCTGTTTGGGAAGACAAAATTAACCCCGAACATATGTATTTCTGTAACGCAACAATGAAGCGTAAACGGATAGCTTGACGTAGCAAGCATCTAAAAATGGATCTTTTCCGGGACTGGGTGGGATATATATGTATTTTTATTGCAAACTAACAAGTAGAGTAATGTGTGAGTAACTTTCGTTTAGTAAATACAATATAATTTCTAACGGCAAAATGCTCAAATAAATATTGCAGCTTTTAACTTTAGCGTTAGGTACATATTTTGGTACATAAACTTAGGTACTTAAGTAATTGTCCGTGCCTATTGATGACTGCATGTTTTTTAAAGTATGAATCCATTACGTACATGACGCTAGCTACTGTACACCCATAATAACGCTGACGCTTGACGCTACCAACGCAGCGCCTGCGTTAGTAACATTCGGGATTTTGGTCAATACGATTGAGCTATTGAGGTAGTAATTTGTATTTATAAATACGTACAATCATTAACATTGCTACTATGTTGTCCCAAAATTGGCATTTAAACTCAAAAACTCAAACGTGATCTATAATCTATTTCACTTGCATTTCTAGATTACTCTACTTGTAAGTAAGGTATATAGTTATTTCTTTTGCAGGTTTTTTCTTATTTCTCGCTTTTGAAAAGTCGTGTACTACATAAAACTACAGCAAAATATACGCTCCGTCTTGCATGCTTGTATTTACAACAGCAAACTGATCTTAAAAGTCTGTATAGTATTTAGTATGAACGACAAAACTACTTGCTCCACTCAACATGCCACAAATGACAAGCAGTGGGGGGATGCGAGAATTATCATTTTAAAGTTGTTCGGGCATTAATAACCTACCTACTATACGTACTTTAACAAGGCAATGGGTATGTTTATGGGTATGAAATGAATTGATTTGATGATGATTATTGGAATTTTTTTATTTATTTTGATGTTTTATGGAAAAAATTGAAAAAAATCTTAAAGTTTCTTGCGGTCGTTGAGGATTTATTAATCATTTTATATTGAGTTGATATTGACTTATGACAAAAAGTCAGTTAATAATGATACCAGAAATGTCAATTGTGCGTACATCTAAAGCAATAAATAACGCTAAAATTGACAATGACACCGTGAATAGAGTGTAATGTAATGCATTGTCGTTATTAATCATTAAATGTAAGGATTTTGAGTTCACAATAGGACATTAAATATCAAATGCTGAGTATTTACTATAAATATTAGTGGATGCAATAATCTCGCAATAATATGTAATGTTTCTTTTAGGACAAGAGTGTAGAAAAGTCTTTTCATTTTCAGCAAAGGAATCGTTTTTATCTACTTTTTTACCTCGAACAGGCTCTTGTCTTTGTCGTAGTTAAGAGCCTCTGCCGGTTTCCCCGCGATTGCAGGATTTCCTTGAAAGAATGCATCCAATTCACCTTGGCTCATTTCTTTGGTGGCCCTCAGCAGTCCGGCACTGGTTGTCTCCTTCTTGGACCCGGTATCAACCAACACTTGGCCATCCTGCACAACTTTCTCCTTTTCACTCTGACTTGCCAAGCTGGCTTTCTCGGCAAGGGTGTCGGACTTGACAACTTTTCCATCCACAATTTTCTGCTCTGAGGCTAAGCTGGCACTGGAGGCCTGTGTGCTACTGGCTTGTTTTACACTGGACTTGACCGTGCTATCAATTCCTGTTCCTTCAGCGATTTCCATACTGGACTGAGAAATTGACGACATCTTGGATACTTGCTTGCTGCTGCTACTACTTACACTGGTGTTGCTTGAAATATTTTTACCCGTAGAGCTAATCGACGTTCCAGAAAGCATGTCATCCAAATCCAAATCAACAGAGCGCAAGGCACCGCCAACTCTGTCAGATATGTTTGACGTGGTGCTACGAGCGGATCCGGCGGTGGACGCCAAGAGATCGTCCATCTCAGAGGAGATATCGCCAATGGCTGAGGACATTGTAGATGACAGTTTAGAGGAAGAAACGGAACTACTTGAGATTTTTCTGGAAGAGACGCTGCTGCTCTCTTTCACAGAGCTGGAGGAGATGGACGTGGACGAGGAGAGATCCATTGTATTATCGTGTTACTACAAAATAATTTAATTTATTAGAATTTTACCGGGGCAAGGTGAGTTTTTTGGCGTGTATTTGATTATTTCTGTGATTTAAAAATTTTAACAACGAATTAGGTAAAATAGTACCGTTATAAACTCACCCAAATATATTTAAATTGGCAAAAAATTGTTCAAAACTTCTCAAACGCTGCGCACACTTTCCAACTGATCCAACTTTCAGACTGCAACTGCAAATCCACAACTGCTCTCAGAACAGTGAAGTATAGGTGTTCCGGTGTTGATAGGAATTTCACAGATAGACAACTATAAAAACCAAAAACGGAAGCAGTCTTCAAAAGCTTTATCTTCAGTACTTTGTACCTCGTAATTCAAGGAGAATGCTATTAAAATTTCAATGAAACCGATAGTCTAGTCTTGTTTTCAGATAACAATATCCTATCTTGGTACGTGCAAGCACACTCACTTGGCTAATCTGTTGAAAAGTAATACGGCTCAAACTGAAAGACAGCTTCAAGACCAGAGACCGGAGAGTAGTATCGTTGCTCCCAAGAAGATAGAAATAATTTCTCTTTGTGTAACCTTTTTTTTTGAAGCACCAGCTTTTAACGAGAATATTTTCCTCGACAACTCAAGCCACTCTTTCTCGGTAGAAATTCCGAAGCGTTTTGTCGGCTCGTTTCTTTTGTTGAAGTGAATATAAGGTTTTTGGAACTGTGGCCAATTCTCGTTCGCACTCCAAATTTATATAAACGAAAATCGCACCATTTGCACCGTTGTTGCTTGCTCGTGTAATACAGATACAACGCACATTATTTTCTTTGCTTCCTACTATTATCATGAAAGGGCGTTGTGTTGTGTGTTAAAAGGGATAGTACATTATTAGAAGCAGCGTCTACATAATGGCGAGGATGATGGCGACAGTAATGCAATATGTGAAACCGGAATTTTTTCTGACACAATGCATTCCTTTCCTTAGTTATATAGAGATACATTATATATGTGTGACTCCTTATAGCTTTAAAATTTCAAGTTGGGTTTGAAAAGTCTAGTATTATTGTCTAATGGAAAAGGGAGCGAGAAAGATTGTAATATACCTAGTAATAACATCCATAACATATCTCTCGAGGGCTGTAGGTAACGTCGTAGTTGTATTCTTGTTTAAGTGTGTGAACAAAACATGACTTCATCATTTTATATCGTCATCGTCATACATAATTCACGCTGTTCCACACACAGACGTAACGTTTCCTTCCTTCATTCCGAGCAAAACTCGCTTCGCCATTTCAAATGAGTCATTTACATTCATTGCAACGGAATTCTCCGTCAAGCGAGGATCACTAACTACCAAAATCCCTGCATCATCATCATTGTAATCCCAATATTTTTTTCCGCCAGGCCCATCGTTGTTTTTGTTGGAGTCAACGAGGAAAACAAAAAAAAACTAAGTAAAAGGACAGAGTGGTGGTGCGCGGATGTTATTCTCCCCCGGCGTTAGTCACGAAATGATCAGTACGACAAAATGAAAAACTGTACTGTTTTGTTGTTTTGCCTAGCGTTCAAAGTCATGCATGCGAAGCACAGCGGTGTAAATTGTATTTTTGGAGACGACTCAACTCATTACTAAACATTCTTTTCTTTAATTTTTTTCACAAAAGCAAATATTCTTCTAGACGAGAAGGTGTATATTTTATTTCTAATGTAGTATCTTGTACTTGTACTTACTGTGCAAATTTAATCGTTTTGATTTTTTGTGCAAACTTCTATATCATATATTCATAATGTAAATGTATAGAGCAAAGAAAGCGGAGGAGGAGAGCGATTATAATGGCTTGTTGTGTATTGATACAACTCCACCATAAAATATTGCCTTTTAACTGCTTCTCTCTCTCTCTTTCTTCCTTTCTACAATGAACTGATGAAACCATTTTAGATTTTGAAGACAAGTTAGTGTGACATTTGTTCATTATTTAAATCCACTCACCCAATTTTACAGCCTACACGGCAAGAAATACGAATTGTAAACTCACATTTTCTTAACATTATTTCTTCATTTTTTTTTTATAAAATTCTCACCGGTTAATAGTTAATGCTATTTTTAAAGTTTATAACGATCTATATAGGCTATATAGGCCCCGTATATCATTTTAAATTTTTCATCTCTCTGGTCATCAAGAACATCCATGTATTTGCTGTCAGGTTTTATGGTTTTAACAGGCTTTTTGCCTGCATTTTTGAAAATGAGATTGTAAAAAGTTTTGAACACGTTGTAAATAAGCCAAATGACAGGAGAGGGAGGTTTGTCAATTGAAAATACGTGTTCAAAATCAAGTTGTTCATCAAATCTCATTTCTTTTACACTCGCTAAATCTTACATTATTATTCTGGCCTTTATATGGTTCGTATCAAAGACGTGATGATTTGCTGTATAATTTTATCTGTAGGGTTAAAACTCCCTATAATTTACTGCTACGGAATCCAAAATTCAGTTTTAAAGTTTGTACACATAATATTGTGTTACAATCTACGACCCACGCAATTTCTCAGGGTTTTCATCTTTTTAAGTTGATAAACTGAACGAATTCATTTACAAATGGTTTTGGTTTGCGCTTCAATACCTGGTTTGATGACCCTTTCCCTAGCAGGATTGTAGTTATCATCATTTCATTGCCAAAGAGTTGTGTGGTTTGCCTTTCTTTTCTAACGATAAAACTCTCTTTGTCTTCACTCACGTAAGCTTAACCTTTACGAGCGATTTTGACCTTCAACGCAAAACAGCTTCATTTGGTTGACTTGATACTCTAATTTCCTCAAAATATCAAAAACAGACAAATGCATTAGCAAAACGCAGAAAACTTTCCGTTAGCTAGATAACAAAAGCAAATTCAAGCTAACATTATTTTCGATGGTCCAAGTGAGACGATTTTATAGCTGAAAACCAAATCTTTTGTTTTTCGTACTGTGTTATTCAGTGTGCATTCGATTAATTGCTGAAACAAAGCGTGCAACGTTTAGGGCGTATCCTGGCATTGCCAGTATTACAAACGTAGCTGACTATGTGCTGACCTGTTCCACTGCATGGTAGACAGACACTATAGCTAGGTTTAAATTATGAAGCACCCCACGCGAAACACAAAGCCTGCTTGTCAATTTTTTTGTGGTGATTCATTTACATAAAACACCACTAAAATCACGGCAGTCTCATCATTACCAACCTATGATGATACCTCGACCTCCACAAAATTGCCAGTTGGTGAGAGAGGAATGATGTAGGTGGACACAGCATTTTATTCATTAGAATCAAACCACCACAAAGCAAACATGCATTTTAATGTACTAACATATGAAACTCAATACTTCGTAATAACCATTTGTAATACCCGTTCGTCCGTACTAGTGGCCATTATTAAGAACAATCAAGAGCCAAATGTGATGATGTCACTAAATTCGTTTGTCACAGAATGTAAAAATAGATGTACGTGGTGCATTATTTTAAGTATATGATGTTGATGTTAGTAATAGTAATGATTCATAATAGATTTCTAGCAATCAATTGGTGGAGACGAATGGTATACTTGATATTGTGCAGCTTCTCGTTGCTGCTAATGGAATATGATCAACAAACCCCAATAATGTGTATTGAATATGTTAACATCTTTTCAGTTTCAATTTAATATGAGGCATAAATGATCATTGAAACATTGAAGCTGAAAACAAGACTCGAATCATTTCCAGTTCCAATAGTGTACGAACATAATTGTATAGTAGGTATGTCTTGGTATCGAGATGTAAAGTGTACTGATTTTTGTCATGCTTTAGGAAAACGAGAACGAAGATATACACATTGATGGTAATAATATGGTAATATGGTGGTAATTGGTAATTTCAACCCCTAGTAAACATTAACTGACATTTCGGGTAACAGAATATATGTAATAGTAATGCTACTTGATAATATATTAGATAAGCAATGAAAAGCTCTTTAGTACGGCACCTACTAACGGTATTCCATTTTACTAATAAATATTTTAGCATAGAATGTCTTTGGTACCCACAGTCACAGTAACTAAACATAGAAAGAATGAGAATGAGCCCATATATTCCCCTTCCCCTCTCATTTACGACGATTTTCAAGAACAAGAAGTCCAGTAGTTTACAGAAATTCAAACGCCTTATAAAGAATAGTGCGTTATGTCTACGTCGGTCAAGTATCTGCAAAAATAGAGAAAAATTAGCAATACAACGACTTTTAAATTCCTAACGTTTACCCAGGTTGTAATGAGAAAATTATCTAACTTTTTAAACAACACTTATAACTTAATGAACATGCTATTTAAAGTCTATATAATATGACGATGACTAACTATAAAATAATACTTGATGATGATAAAATACTTTGGTCAGTTCACCCAAAATTCCTATTTAAATGAATATCACTACTTTAAGTTGGCTAATTTTAATGTTTCAATTATCTGACCCAAGCTTCGTATGTCCAAATCCAAAGAGTAGGTCGGTGAAAGTGTAAATACAAAGCTTGACCACCCCTCCATCATGATTTTTGACGTTTGACGATGAGTATTGAGTATAGCGATCTTAGACAATCAATAATTAAAAATCTATGTTAAATTCTATATTTTTTTAAATGATTAATAACAATTTAACATGTAATTTTGGCTTTATTGTGCTACTTCAATTTTATAATTTACACATTACATCTAAAACAAGTATAACAGTGCCCCATTATATTATAATGTAAAGATTTTTCAAGATAACAACTCCTACTAATAAAAGCGGATATCAGTAAACTATAATCAATCATAAATACATATGTACATACACTGCATTCAGCACCCTGAAAACTTAATTATCACTATTTTGTAAGTACATTACGTTTTAAGTTAACGTTTTTTATGGCCTTGCGCCTATTTAAATAGAATACAGGTCGCCGTTATACATACATAAATGTATTTTCCTTTTAATTTTTAGTCGTCCTATCTATATAGCTTGACAAGTTATACAAGCAATGACAATATTCTGCTACAACGTTGTAGCTAAAGGCGGAATGATCTAATTTTATTTCAACGCAGGAAACCGTTTTTTCCGTTACTCCTATTAAATCTTACAATGTTTGTAGTAGCTACTTGACAGTTCCAAAGCCTTGTCTTCTGAGTAGATTGGCATATACTCCAAAATATCTTTTGCTTTCACCCTATTAAATGTGACAGATCTATGTACCAGGCGGAAGGAATGAGGAGTGGGAATGTAAGGCTTGTCATTTAACCAGTTCCTCCAAGACCTTGGTAAAATTTGAAGCATGTAACTGACAGAGACGACCCAGCAAAGCATGAAAAATAACGGGATCGGGATTTGAACTGTGGAAAAGCCTTTGAGTGCCAAAAATGGTTTCATGAAGTCGTAAAACGAGCCAGGTCTGGTATCATCGTTAATGTAAATCGCTTTTCCATCCAGTTCCTGCCAGTCTGCACACGGCTCTTCACTTTTCACTTCTTCATTTAGTTTCATGGCGGCCAGGATATGTCCCCATGCGGCATTTCCTGCATTCGTGGTAAGCATATTTTATTAAAGACAAGTAGGGTTACATTACCATTTGATTTTATTAGAGCAATTTGTCTTGTATATTACACCGTACCAACATAAGTGGATTGAATGGCTGGTCCCGTTTGCATGGCCATTGGCTGAGGAAGAACCCCAAAAGACATTTTCGCCCATCGTAGTGCCTGTGGAACGTAGTAGGGATCTTCTTCGCCGTACAGCACAGTTGGTCGCAGAATAGCCGTTTTTAGTTTATTCCCATTTGTCATTTTCTGATTACGGGAGCAAATAACCAGGGCTTCTGCTTGGGCTTTTGTAAATGCATAGTATCCCATAAGAAACTTTTTCTCTTTCAGAGGTAGCTCCGTTTGATCTTCATTAATGTCATTAAATTCCGAATCGTGCTTTATAACCGCATCGACAGAGCTGGTTAAAATCAATTTGCCACAATTCCATTGACGAGCTTTGAATACAACGTTGGTTGTGCCTATTAGTCATAAAAATGAGTATGTACATTAGTACGGCTTATCTGATAGTATGTACATACACCTGCTTCCATTAACATTATTATGTATTCTGAGTTTGCTTTTTACCAATAATGTTAACACTACGCATGCGATGTCGGTCAACAAAGTGCCGAACATCTACAACGGCAGCACTATGAATTACACAGGTTGCCCCATTCAAGGGTTCGTCAAGTTGGTCTTCAATGGCAATGTCACATTCAAAATATGTCAACGGAATCTTGTCCTCATAATCTAAACAATGCAAATGACAAAAGTCTACAAGTTAAATACATTCTAATAGTTAACCTTGTGGACAATTATTATGCAAACATATAAATCCCATAAACATAATGAAAAATCCCAAGGCCAACCAACCTAGTCGCTTTACAAAGGGTCTGATGTCCATCACTCTTATCTCACGAACACCCTCAGCCCTCTCATTTAACAGTTTAATGATATGCTGCCCCAGAAAACCACTTCCTCCTTTATGACAATCAAAAGGAAAATTATATATTATTAGTACTACATTCTACCACACCTTACCATTGCTGAAAACTCAATTTTATTTTACAGGCGCATTACCTGTTATTGCAATGACTTCATCAGGCCCTAGGGTGACCTTTTGATGAATTTTAGGGGCTAATGCCGGACTCAGGCTCATTTTGTCCACTTTTCTTCCAAATTATGTAAATAGAAACCTCCAAAGTCTATTCTCAGGCAGGGATTTTACAACAATTTAACGAAATAAACCTACATAGATGAATTCCACAGCACTAAATATCTTTCACAACGCACAAAGTCCAGTCAAAATGTTGTGCAATCATGCAACTGAAAAGTAATCTACCGTCCACTCGATTGAAATGCAAAGTTGCAACTGTAAGGCACGTATGAATTTTTCGCACTTCACTTCACGCAGTAATCATTCACTCTTTGGTGTGATTAATTGGCCAGGCATTTTACGGGCTACAGGAAGAACTGCTGATTTTAATGATTTTTGGACTCATCACAACGCTTTCTTTACAGACGATGTACAACATATGTATATTTATAAAATGTACAAATGAAGCAGACAATGTGTGAATTGGCAGTAGTAGTAGTAACAGTGTGAAGAGTCGAGTGGAGAGACGATGATATCTGTAAAAAAACTACTTTACACGCTTGCTGGTTTAGACAGTTTTCTGACACTGGATATGATCAACCTATTGTGATAATGACGACAAAAACAGTTGAACCATGGACTTGATGGACTATGATTTCATGGGTACATGGGCACTGGGCATCCAGAGAAATCACAAAAAACATCAAATCAAATCCTCTCAAATCACCTCTAACTTATCAGTAGAACTCATCGTCAACAAGTACTTGTATCATGAGTGTTCTCTGAGTGTAATATATTCTGTTATAATTAATATTTGTGTTATCAAAAAAAATGTTATTGTTAGTTCTTCATTTATCAGTACTTCTTTTTTGTACACAATGTTACGCGATGGACTTACGTATGTGTCTGCTGAAGACAAGCGACCACATAGCCCAACGCAAACGCACAAGCAGGATGGGATGGAAAAGAATGAAAAATTCAATGCTGAAGAACTGGGTATGTGGTTAATAGATCTCTACTAAAATGCTTATGGTGACCGACCTAAAGCTAACTTGGGTGTATATAGTGACTAATATTGTGGATTATGGAGACTGTGTCGCGTTTAAACGAGAGAAAGAGTTAAACGGAGAGAATAGACGTGTTTAATATGGGATGGATATTAAACGTGCGTGCAAAATCATTGGGAACGTGGGATATGGGCATTCTCAAAACTTTCAGAGAAATAAAACCACAATGTCAGGATTTATTGAATTTTCCACGCATTATGGTGAACTAAAAACGTTGAAGTTTTTTTTTGCTTTTCCGGGATAGTACCAAATTGTGTTCATGCAAAATTTTCAAGATTTTCCACGTATGATATTAAGTAAACAAGGCAGAGTGTAGGAAGATTTTTTTTTATCATATGCGACCTTTAATGCTCTTGTGTCAATAAAGAACGCACACGTGCATTGTGTGCACGGTATACGCAGATGAATACAGTTTAGATCTGGTCAAGAGAAATGATCAATAATAGATTAATATTCGTAAGCGATTATTTGGCAGTTTCATTCTGCAGTTCTGTAAAGTAAAGTTGAAAGTGATCATGTTGTTCCATCTATAATGAAACTTTGAAAACTAATTCGTATTCGTACTAGGTTCGCGTTACACAGCGTAAGTGATAAGGTTGAAAACTTGTAACACATTTTACATAAAAAAAAAGACTCAGCAGAGCATAGTCATACCCATAAGTTTTTTATACTGGAACTCTGTACTGCTCTCTAAACTATAAGCTGGCGTTTTTAAAAATATTTTGACAACGGACAGGCGCTCATTCTCCTGTTCCTATTGTCTGTAGAAGATCCGCCCAGTATATACAGACTTTTCACATGACTGCAGCATTAAAAAATCATCCAAAATTCAGCGGGATAGGATATGACGTGAGTGTGAGTTACTCATTTATGTGAGTGTCTGCTGATGAATATTTAATAAGAGCATAACCTAATGCTGGTCAGTGGATTCAATTCTGAATATCGCTGTTAAAAATAAGCATTCACATGTAGTTATCACATCCGCATAATAGTAGATATTTAAGAATTTATGTTGTTTTCATAAAAGTTTCATTGCCGCGTGACAAAGTGAAAAGTAGTCACTTGAATGAAGGAACGTCAACATTAATCCTCGTTGCGATTTGCGATATGGGAATTGGGCTTGTTTTTAAAAACATGCATGATAATCATTCTTTGACACATTGCTCGGTAGGGTAAACAAAACAAAACTCAAATTACATATTGCAGAGAGATGACAGAACTAAAACTAAAACGCTAAGATTTTATGGGTCCCCCGTATGGGACTACAACAAATCTCATCGTAAGTAAATAAATCCCAGCTTGGACTTTTATATATGTACTTTTCTTATTGTGGCTTTAAATGTAATGGATGGAATACATAGCATACATACAGTTTTGTATGACATGGCTTATTCGTTCGTTGTAGGACGAAAAATTTGCGGCTGTCCTGTCCGCCACACATTTGACTAACATTTGTAAGTCTAAAGTGGTAAGTTTAAGTTTATCAGTTTTGGACAACGACGACAACATATTATTCATCAAAAAAATATGAACTGTGGTGAACTCATGTTTGGAAAAATGCTTACTGCAACTGCAGCCAGAAAAGCACGACAAGTCAAAATTGTAAACCGTTGCTAGATTTGAATTTGGATGCATGCGTCTTGTCTGTGTGTATCTGTAATACAAGGACGGATATATACGAAATACGAAACGTAAACAGTACAACAAAGGAAGTACTTTTCTGTTGTGGCATGCGGAAAGCACAATTATTTTTTCTGTAAAAATTCTATAGGTAGGTCATTCTGTATGTGTAGTATTTTTTTGAGATACCATAAGTTATAAATGTTATCATTATCACATTTTGAAATTATATGATTATTATGATTAACAACTTGTTTACTTTGCCTTGTCACATGGTAGTTGTTAGTGCATTTAAGACCTCTCAATTTTTTAAGTGTGAAAGCAAAATAAGCTATATGCCTAAATCGTCTGTTTAGAATATGAGATTAATTAAATAAGTAAATAAATATAAAAAAAATAACTTTTACTTCACTGATGGCTTTTAGTGTGCCAGTGCCGATAGTGATTTTATAAAATCAATCGAACAATTAAAACTTGGTTCAGGATAGAGATAAATTGTGAAACGTAATGCTTATATACATACAACCACCATCCGCCTAATGTACACACTATCAGCAATGTTACGTGCTGAGAAAAACCACTAGACTGTGTACAGCTGCACTTCAAGATTTTCCTTATCCCCACTTTCACCATACTGTTTACTACTACTACTACTACTACTACATACCATGCTCGGATAAACAAAATTCAAAGCACTCCCCTTCCAAACATTTTACGTATTAATCATTGCAATGGCAATACATTTTTAATATACTTCTTCTCTATATCTCTTTGTATATCTCTTATAAGTACTTCACAAATCTCGAAAATTTACAGACGCTTACAAGCAAAATTTCAAAATTCTTAAATTTGTAAAGATGACTATTACAAATAAATCAGTCTATAAATCTATTTAAAAAACGGCTGTAAGCACGGTCTACAAAAAATCCTTTCTGTAGACAAAGTAGATAGTACAAACGAACAATAATTTCATGTCGTCAACAACATATTTGTATAACTAGTCCACAATTTAGTAACTCAAAGTAAAGTATGTAAGAAGTTATAAACGCAATGCACAAAACACTGCTTTCATACAAACCGTGTCCAGCCAAATACTTCAACTTCATTACAGGCATTTCTAAAATGGCTAAGAAAATTGTCAAATAGTATTTACCAAATTGATAAACAATTATATATATATTAGATATAAATTACAATTATATTGGACGGATTTTTATATAAATATTTAACATGGAAGAGTCATGTTGCAGATATCAGAGATTGAAAAGACATGTAAAATTGGTAGTAAACCGTTAAAACTAGTACAGTAGAGTGTTAACTGTTAACTGTAAAGTCAAAGTCGTAAGCAATAAAGTAGTGTGACAAATGACAACAATGAACAACCCTTAATCCCTTCCTCACCTTCCTTAATCCCTCACATCCCTTAATCAACATTTAAAATTAAATCTATTGTACTTCAGTATTGAGAAAGTCAGATTATGGCGTGCTTCATGTAACCACCAGCTGGTCCCTGGATTTTGCAAACAAGTTTAAGAATAACCATTTTAATATCGTATAAATTTTCAAAAAATTGAAATATGAAATTTTGAACAAATGTATATGTACCGAAAACGCAGTAAAAAGCATTATTGTGGAAATGACATGTCGTGTAAAGCTACCCTTAATTTAAGGGTTTTGCACGATAACAGTAACAGGTTGCCCTCTCATCTCCAACTCATCACGTTTGACTATCACGTAACACGCATGTAAAACCCCGGGGATGAAACCCAGACAGGTGAGACCTATGTTAATGAGCAGATCCACACCACAACCCCTCGCGCAGAAAACACCGAGAGGAGGGAAGAGCAGAGCGCAAAGGAACATGCAACAATCGGCACACGTCATTTTGACTAAAAATACAAGAAATTTTGATAATTTTGACTTGTAATTAAAAAGTGTACTATATATTTTGGAATACGATTCGAGCACTTACTATGTTGTCACTTAAAAATTCACCCAAAGTTAATTTTAAATATCAGGAAAACTGTAATGTATTCCGATGTAATAGAGTTCACGGGAGAGAGTTTCACTCTTGTTGTTGTCGAATAACTAAGTTGGAACCGTTTTCGTGGTTGCGTTTTTACTAAATTACTCTCGTGTGCGTTTGTGTAATTCCAGCTATCATGCAGCCATCCGATAGAAATGTAATCCCTTTCTTGTTTGTGCAAAATGACATTGACTCACACAGAACCTCAATATGTATGACTCATGAACACGTAAACAGCAACATCATTTGATGCCTGTTGTCTCTTTTGTCTAATTTTTTCATTGAATGACAAACAAGCAGTCACAAATACACCCCTCTCGTCCGTCCCTGTATACATGTAGGTTTCTATATTAATGCTACCTATGGGGCACAGTGGATGTAAGGATGTATAATTATATGGTTGAGCTAATGGATACCTTTAACCAGATTACTCGTCGTCAGTGAGTAATACAGTATAACAAATTACATTTCGTTAGGAGTGGTACAACTACTACATAAAATATGCTAATTCCTATACAATCAAACTTTCCTGGAAAAATATCTACCATCAATCTTCCATATATGTACATATACATTCATGCATACATACATAATCCAGGTGCTTGCTACTTTGCCCCCGATGACATATAATAAGCACATACCTATTATATAAATGAGATGAAAAGATTCAAAAACTGCATCACGTAAGGCAATGCTTTGAATTTGAGCTGAGACTGAAAACCATTCCTCGTGCAAGTCGTATATACATGTGTTTCTACTTAAGAAATTCACAAATGCACTGCATTCGTAGTCGTTTACTTACGGAAGTAGAACTTGTACAGCAATGCAGTGTAATAACAATGAGTATCGCACCACACGAAAGATTATTCACACACCCAACAATCTCCCAATATCAAATGGAAACTTACGAAACTG
>JAHZNB010006563.1:0-13547 GCA_027744295.1 Callyntrura guangdongensis
CGTCTTCTATCTTGTTGGTAGTTAACAAGAAATAAAACAGTGGTAACAATATATAAGGAATAAATATACTATAAACATGTAAATCGATATAGGAAGCACACAAGGAATAGTCGTGAAGTGCTTCAATTAAATATTAACTCTCCAGAGAGGAAGAAAAAAAACACAAACAGGGAGTATTATAACGGGAGGACACACGTCACGTTTTAGATTTTGACTGGACCAGACCACCTACAAAGTGACTACTTTCTACTTTCCTTCACTTTCTTTCACCGTATACAAGTCAATTCACGTTTTCTCTGCCCTTATTCGTTTTTCATGAGAGGTTTTCGTGCTCCTTTGTTGTCTGTTGTTGCTTGGAGATAGATGAGTTGTATTTTTGGTCAAAGTTTTGTTGCGGCGTCCACTACTTCGTATTTGTGCTGCTTTGTCAAGTAATTCCTTGACAAAGTCGATAGCGGAAATAGAAGAATTGGATTGGGTAATTCCTGATGAAAGGGATAATTCGCCAAAAGGAGTAAGTAAAACACGTACAAAGATGGATGAAACCAGCGACAACAACGGTTATATGTCAAGTCTTTTCACGACTTCAAAAAGATGCTTTCCTGGCGGTGACGCCAAAAAATGATCAAAGGACAGTCTCTATTTACAGGGTTGACTTCGAATCTGGAATTTAAAAAAAAAACAATTTATTGATAAGTTTTTCCAATCATTGCATTTTATTTGTAAATTAAATTGATCGTTATAAGACAACAGCGCATTATTATATTAACGGTACGGATGGGTACAGTTTGGTAATTTCATCCACCATATACCCACCTATAAAACTTCCTAATATCACAACGACGTATAAATTTTAGGAACTGTATCGTATACAGCTCATTGGTATAGCAATTCCTTTCAAACGATGATGCTGGTGCAAGAATACTGATGGCACTAGAGAAGGTGATGGAAACAGAGCTTGCGTTTCTTTAATCATACTGGTAGTAGCAGCTATCACACTATCACAAAGCCGCCTTGTCTTTGTCACACTTTTCATGCTTATCTTGCTCTTTTCCCGGCCCGTATTTACGTACACAGAATGAAGATAATTTTTCAAGCTATATATTTATTCTAATATTTATTGCTGTGTGATGCATAAACACTTCATTATTATTCCAAGTGCCCTTTTGTGTTTTCATGGAAATTTCTTCAGAAGACAGAGAAAAAGCAGCGGTTGTCGTTGTTGCTGTTTGTTTATACTCGTCTCTTAGAAGGGTTTCACAAGTATAAATTTTATTTTGTCATTCCACTCGTGCAATTTTATTATTATTTATGCATGCTGCCGTTGGTTGTTTTTATTGTTGTAAGTTTTGTGAACGTGTCGTTTCTCATGGCTTGTACTTTCTCTGCTTCAAAGGAAATGCCCTAAAAAATAGAAAAATTCACTAGGAACACAAATACACCCAAAAGCATACACTACCTTGTATTAACCAACCACCACTACTGAGACCAGAGCCACTAACCAAGGCTAACAGCTAAGGGAATGATGATGATAAGTTTAAAATTCCACTACTTCTACCACCCCACCATCACCACCACAACTACGTAGTCTGCTAGAGAGAGTCACAGTCACACAGGCACACAGTCGCAATGTGTTACGTGTGAGGAGCAGATGGGAACTGAGAATGTTGGTGGTGATGTTCTTTTTTGTCTGGTCCTCACATCAGACTTGTACTAACGAACGTGTGTGTTGTTGCTACCATTTTGCAATAGCACCATATCAAAAGTAGGAAAAGTGCAAAAGCAACCAAGACGTCGTCAAGAAACATTCAGAGCATCCCAAGAAGAAGAAGAAGAGAAGCTAAGGCAAAGACACTCGATAGGAATGCAGATGATGACGCGTTGATCACCATGCAACATCACAACAGCAGCAATAGATGAACACTCATCGTGTGTGTGCGGTGGCGGAGAAATACGGTGGCGGTGGAGAGGGGAATCAGAAAAGGAAACTTGAAAAGAAAAGAAACAACTTATCTTTTCAAAATAACTACAAAATTGATGATGATTCTTCTAAAGGGAGACGTTGTGTGGGGAGAAACGTAACTTTAAAAACATTTCTTCTATCACCGCTACAATCAACATCTTTTTTATACTCTGGGTTTTGAGCTCCCTCTAGACCGTATAGAATCCTGGCAGGGAAAAGTAGAGAAGACTGAGAGAAGAGACAGGAATACTGAGCAGAAAGTTTCTAGTTGCTTGCTCTCGTCGTCGTTTCCTTCCAACAATGGTCTATGTTGTCTACAGTAGAAAACGGTGCAACAGTAGTAAGGGTGGCAGCCGAAATTATATGTATTTCTCCAGAAAAAAACGGGGAATTTTGGAATAACTTGTGCATGGTAGAACGGAAACAAACAGGAAGTACGTTTCCTTCACTCAACATCATTAAAAATCGTTCTACTTTGCTGCAGATTCTACAGTTACAATCTTAATAATAATCATTCCGTTTACAGGATTGAGTTGAGCGCGTGTTTTGTAAAATTAACTCGCGTAAACTCTAAAAATCAAGTCAGTAACTTGGGCTTTCTCTTTCTCCCCCTTCGAATTTATAAAATGGGGAGAAGAGAATGTGTACTTTAGTATTCTTTTTCTTGTTCTGGGGGTCGCCGTTTCGAAAGAATAGGAAAGTGGAAGCTTCCTGAAAGATTGCATCAGCACTAGCAGCATCAGCAATAAGGATCATGGTTGTGGATGGCTCAACAAACTATGTAATAACAGTATCTGTAAAGTTAAAAGCCCTCGTTTACTCCCTCTCTGCCTGCTCTCGTTTATATCTTGGTTGCAAAAACGTGGTTGACTAGGGGAAGGAGAAAGTTTGAACACGATTCTCTGGAAAGCTCATAAAAGAAAGTGAAAGCGTGTTGCAATCAGTTGGATTATGAGATTCTATCTTAAGCAGCTGCCTGACTCTGTACTGACTCGAGTTTTTTTCATCGAATGACGTGTCTTTTTCGAAATAGAAGCAAGATCATTTATACCCTTTCTGTGAAAGTATGCCACAGAAGAGAGGAGTGCAGAGATCATTTTTATAATGCTAATACCCCAAAAAATGCATGTTTTCATTTTCCAATTTTGTTCGTAGTCAGCACGCTCACTTTCTCCAGACGAACAGAGTAAAAGAGATGCGACGGAAAAAACCCTCAAGTCAAAAAATCACGGGATAAATTGAAAGAGACAAGAAGGGATAGAGATTACACGAGCGGGTGCTGATGAATCTGATGCAATATACGACTCTGAATTGGTTTTTTCGGAGTGAAAAAGTACAAAAATTATTACGACTGAGCAGCCAACTAAACAAGCGGAAGGGCGGGAAGAGAAAGTAGCGAAAATATGTTGGGTCGTATCGAAAGATAAAATTTATCATTGTCATTATCTTCGTGGCAGTTTGGTATCAATACATGCAGTAAAGGAAAACCGACAAGTCACAAGATATACAGCAATTGAGAGATTATTTTGCTACTGTAAAAAAATCCATCTATCTCCCCGGAGATTGTGTAGTAGTATATCTAGCAATGTCATCGTGACAAGAGCGGCGAGAAAATCCTGAAATATAGGTTAGTATATACCAGTCAGAAGAACAAGGAGCAGTGCGTATCCCCATGCAAGAGAGGAAACAAAAAAGAATGAAAAGTGGTAATCGGAGATGTTTCTCATTTTTCACTTCTAACGTCTACCTTGTACTCTGTTGTTTAAAGCGTGTATGTCTGCAAGATATGTATCGGTCTATATTGTAGCCGAGAAACAAATCAGGAAAATAACTGATGATGTCAATGCAGCCTAAAACCTGTAACATGTCACCCTATTTATCCAACTTGACTAGCTTACTTCACCATATACTTTTGTGATGTTTTGTTGAACAGCAATTATTTCCAATGCAGATACAAATCATTTCAATTATCAATTATAATATTTCTATATACCTTGATACAAATCATCAGGTACATGGCTTAAGCATCATTAAACAACTGCATATTAATCACAAGCAAAACTTCAATTGCTTCGTTTTGCTTTTCCGGTTTCCTGCATGAAATAATTTGTCAACAATGCGATAACGATAAACCATATAAATCGTTCAAAAATAAAACCTTACACATTATTGGACCGACAAATTTTATCAGACACTGTCATGTCGTCAAACTTGAATCTTTGCGTGTATATTTTCTTGTTATGTTGTCAGTGCAGTTCTAGCTTATCTGTTAACGTAAATAAATCGACCATAAAAGGGAATCTTGCTGAAACGAGAAACAAAACAGCAGCAACAACAAAACGGACGTTGCACTACTGGGCTGAGCCCAGTGGGCTCCACGCCATTTGCCCATTCAGCTCTATTTGTGCCAATGCAAACTTGTAGCTTGCTCCCAATATATAAGCCTCCAATGATCATGATAATGCATTCATGTGGCTACCCAGCGTATAATCATGCCTGCTTCGCATACACAATCGTAAAAATAAGTAGTTAAAGATACGGGGAAAGAGGCTAAACTAAAACAGGATTTAAGTTGTTAGTTGGTTATGCTCAGTTCTGGTTTTGCCAAAACAGAGCAACACCAACACTAGCAGCAAAGCAAAATTTATATGGGCAAGTAAAAAGTCAAGCTATTTTTTCTCGTGTATTCATAAAAGTACTCCACTTCGACTGGAGAAGATGCTCACTAGAATAAGGATGAACCGAAACATGTTGTCGATTACTTTCTTTGCTAATGTAGTATTGTGTACGTGGCACACAAATCTTTTCTGCTTTCTTTAAAAAAGTAGACTTTCTTTCTGAACTCTTCTTGTTAAATGTGTCTTGCAATTTCCATACTATTCACTTTTTCTATTCCCTGCTTTTTGTTTATTACGCAAAAGCGAACGAAAATTGAAGTCCAAAGCCAAGTGGAAAGTGAAAAGTACGTAGAGTCTGGAAAGCATGTAGTGTTCGGTTGGGTTTGGTAGCATACAAGCTATAGTAATGATAAGTTACAGTAAAGTATTAATGTGCGTGTATGTTGAGGTAGAAAAGGGGTAGGTTTTATACAACGCTTTATCATTTTTGGCAGAAAATGAAGAAAAAAATCTTTTCTTCTTTTATTTACTCTTTAGTTCACTTGGCAAGCTCATGCTTAAAAAAGAAGATGGTGAGCAAAAAAACTACTTGGGCGAAAGTATATGTAAGTGGGGTGAAAGTTGAAAAATCAAATGAAAGCGCAGATAGCATATTTATTATTTTGATCCCGACGAGAAAATTTAGCTAAACAAGTCCATTATACGGAGGCGTACATACACATAACTATTTATAATGGAAATGGAATCGTATAAACCTTATTTGGAAAATGGAGCAAAAATTATTGTTTCTTGGGAAATAAAAGGCTTCCACAGCTTTCAACATAGTTGAAGTAGTATGTAATTGATAGAGAGAAAGGGAAATACAGCGACAAAAGTAAATAGACAACGAAAGAAGCCATATAAATTGGAGCAGCTATTCTCTGTAGTGAAGTAAAACAACGAGAAAGTTGACGATAGCGAGAATGCTAATAAATATACACTAAACTACACATACAGCACAATAAGTAGGAATGTTTTTGCATCAATCCATATGCTTACGGTAGACATAAATACAGAAAAAATGATATCCGATGAGTTGCCATAATCATCACTTTACTCATATTTTTGTATTAAGTATCGATCCATTTTCATCAGTAGCAACATATTATTCATCATGATCATTTCGACCTAGTTAGTAATTGCAACATACAAGCGTGATCATGATCATCATCTAGCTATTATGATGATGCTGACTCGAACGAAAATGTGTATTCGTGAAAGTCATTTTTACAACATATAGCTCCCCACTTTATAGTGTTAGCTTTTTCTTGTTGATGATGATAACAGTGATGGGTTGTGTCTCGCAGTAAGTGCATGACTGAGTCGATGAAACGATCAGGCGCGGAACCAGCGAGAAAGCGAGCTACAACACATCATCATACACATGAACGACATGACATTGGAACATGAATGATATATATATGTGCCTTTAAACATGACGTTGCTAGTCACTTGTGTCTGTAGTAAAATTTAACTGGAGACAACCCATTTCTTCCTTTGTCCCCATCAGCATTGTCCTCTTCAGCTTGATCGTCATCAACAACATTGCAATCAGCATTCTCATATCGTATCGTCATCATAATTTTCCAGCTAGCTTGGCAAACACACTAACGTATACATTTGTGTACAACGTTGCTGCTCTCCAGTAAAGCGGAACGAACTGCATTGTTGGCAAAACGGGTAAAATTCTCAAGATCATTTTTTATTTGATATTGTGCGTATTTTTTATATTGTTATTTGTTCTCCATCTCCCATTTACTATCACTATCACACACTTCGTAGCTGAAATAAAACTAATATTCATTCAAATCAAGAATAAATGATAGTTCAAGCTGTAAACGTATATTACTTTAGTTAAAAAAATTTTGCATTGCTTATGGCACAGTACTCATTTAATGTTTCCTTTCCCTAGAAATTGCAACAGCTTTCTCCTGATACAGAGTGATGATACAGAGTTAATACGATAGCGATGATAGAAAAGATGGTGCAAGTAGTATAAATACAGATAATCAATGCATATAGAAAATAAAAGAAGGGAAAATATGAGAGAAAGTAGCTACATCCTTTAAAGTTGATGTCAGTGTTTATGTATTTAACCATCTCGTACACTACCGCAACAAGTTACCAGATAAATAGATTTCCGTTAATGGAGAATGACGTGTTCTAACAGAGCACTGACTGATTACTTGTTAACTGTTGGCAGTCCTAACAGAAAGATATATCTCAAAAGTTTTTAGTTAAAGAAACGAAAGAAATTGATTGTAACGAATGGTGTGATGCTTTTTCTTTACCATATCCGCAACATGGTATCCCACAGATAGTGATTTAATGTAATTTTGTTTCGTTATTGTTATAATTGTCTTCACTTGAACAATTTGAAATCAAACCGCATTTTCGAAAAACGCAACCATTCCCTCCGAACAACGTTATCTTCTTTCGGCTTTTCATAATTTCCTAACATGCTTCGCTTGAGTGTCTCCAGCGATAACAAAATTGATTTTGTTAAGTGGTAGCTCATCATTTGCATAGTATCCAGTATGTTAGTACCGTACCCGTGATAATATAATCAGAGTTGCTTCCCCGTTGTCTTTCTTTTACTGGTTATTCCATACTTCATGTTCCATATCCTGGGTTTTTTTGTGGGACGAACCGAAGTATGGAGGGAAAGTAAAGAAACTCTCTGCGTTTGTGAGAAGCTCTGCCAACAAAGGCTCCAATATAATTTAAACACTCGCGAATATGTGATCAACTCAGCCACTTAATTCAATTTGTTCAAGAAGATGGGAAAAAGTTGCTCATGCAAGACTTACTATTATCGTTACCATTATTTCAATTTTGCATTTTCAGGCTGATGATCATCGCCAGTAGCAGCGAGAAAGTTTCCCTTTTGTCTTTACCAAGTCAACGAATGATGAAAACTTGTTAACATCTTTCTTCCTCTCTACAATCATTTTCTCTTTGGGTGTGTGTGTGTGTGTGTGTTTCATGCATATGCATGCCCGGCTTAATAGTTATTGAGTTTGGTATGTACAAGACATATGCATAAAGACAGACCTTCTTTAAGGTATTTTAGGTATGGATGTGTGTCTGCGTGTGGCATGTATCCGTACAAATATTTCAAGGTAGCTGTAATTACCATTGTAATTAGTTCGAAAACAATTTTTCTTGTTATCTTTCTTGACTCGAGAAAATTTCCCACAAAAAAGGGAAAACGGTGAGAAAACACTGGGAAGATAGATGAGTGATGATTATGGTGACGGTGATGACTTGGCTTCATTTGAGACGTTTTTTACTGGGGCGGATTTCCACTAGGGCAATAAAAAAACTGCCGGAGATAAGCAGTAGCAGTACAGAGTATGCATGGCACATAGACATTTTGAAAAATGGCCACAGGAGAGCAAACCATTAATACGATCACAACAAACAGTATAACAATATGTGTAACCGGATAATTCATAACATTTTTATCTCTCTCACCCTCAAGCTACTATTTCCATTTATCCTGAGTATAGTCAGTCATATAGATACCAAAATTTATAATGAGTCCCATGTTCTGTGTACAAGTTTGAATGATAGGAGAAATGAATGGATATTTATGACGTGCCTCGTCTCCCTCAAATGAACCGGGAGGGAATGTACGTCGCATGCCGAGTATTTTTCATCATTTTTCAGTTTAGCTTGGCTTTATGCTAATAATGACAATAGTACTCAGGGCGAGGCACAGTACTACCGGGTACTTGCAGTGACGGTAATGTGCTATTTTCACTGGTTTTTTATTTTTTTAAATAAATACTAAAACCGAGAAGCAGTAGCAAAACTCAATATATCACTTCTCTTTCTGTTTGCTTTAATAATGCTTTTGTAAAATGGTCCGTGCCATGATGCATTTTTTTTTATCGTCTAGAGATTTCAAAATACTTATACAAGTTGTTTCTCTCTGTCAGTCTTACCCGTGCTTACCGACGGAGACGTGTACTGTTGGGATCTGCCATGTAATATCGGGGTTTGACCAAAAACCATTAAGAAAAAACCATTTACTATCTTGTAACTACCTTCTTGCATTATTACCTACGTGTTAAAGTACTTGCTACATATTACAATTTCTGCAGCTTTAAGTAACGGAAATATGGCCAGACAATATAAAGTTGAGACATTTTCTACAGATTTTTTTTCTTCACTGTAATACATGCAATAATTTTAACAGCACGTCCTACAAATGCTACAACTATCACTATTACTAGTGCTGCTACTGGTTGGTAAATTGCAAAAAATGAACTGTCCAAAAAATTTTATGTCGTTATTATCGTCGTCGTCATCATCTTGCTTAGCGGCAGTAGCAGTACTAGAACGTAGGGAGTAGAAGACGGCAAGAAGCAGAGGCAGCGAAGCACCAAGAATAAAAGCAAAAAGACATTTAGCATAGTTGAGAAACGATGAAAAAAGAAACCAAAGCCAAAATGAAATTTTGCCAAGTTTCCTCTCTTTTTCTTCGTTTTTTTTCTTTAGAGAGATCTTTGTACGACGCACCACTAATAGCACCGAGCTGGCTTACTGCATCAGGATAAGGAACGTATCTTCTTCGTATGTACACAATTCCGTTACTACTACTACGTTCCCACCACAGGCTGTTTTGTAGGTGTATAATATGTAAGTGTACACTTGTTATTTTCCTGGTGTTTTATAGCGATAATCGAGTGTACACATTGCACGTAGTTCTATTGCACTATGAGTTGATTGTAGGATTGCGCGTGGAAGGGATATATTCATATATTAATACATTTGCATGCTCACTTTGTTATTTGTAGGTTATATGCATCGTTGTGTTTTATATGAGAATGAAGGTTCTTTCAATGTACGTGACCCACTTAGAGGGAAAACCGATATGAAAGTAAAATGGTTATGTAGAAAGATTACAAACTGCACTATTTTTCATTTTGTTCATTTTCCTTTCCTGTCTTTTGCCGTCTTGTGTAAATGGTAAAAGTTTGTATTTAAAAGAGAAGGAGAGAAATGCCACACATTTGCCCTACGATAACACAACTACTGGCTGTGTGTGCACACTTCTGCTACTCTTGTGAGGTTCACTAGGGAAATTTGTTGGGGAGATAGGAAAAAAGGGAATCCTTTTTTTCTTGTTGACTGGTTTCATGGACTATTGTGAACAAGACTTGGGGTATATAGTACTGTTGTCGATAGGTAAGTCACAGAAAATCAGCCAGGAGCAATGGTATTAGTGAAGTGAAAAGGAAAACCAGTGACATTATGACTTGGTTGCATTTCTGGGGCAGTGGCTTGGCTTCACTTGGTGTGGCATCCCAAGCATGCATCTCCAATATATAATGACCACCCTAGCATATACCACTACCACTTAGTTAGTACCACTAGTCCTCGTGGTGGAGTGTGTGGTGGTGGTGTTCCTTTTTGATATAGAATGTGGTCTGGAATATGTAGAATAGAGGAAAGGAGAAAAGACAACATAGAACAGGACTACAGTCAGTCGTTATGCACTACTTAAAGTCATTGAGTTTTGCAGTCAGCGTCAACTTTTAATACTTTTTACTGTACTGCGAAAAGTTTCAAGAGAGTTTCTCTTGATTTTTTTCTCCTTTTTGATGTTGCTTCCAGCACAGCAAACTGCCTCGGTTAAAGGGCGGCCGTCCCTGTTGTAGCCACAAGGCATGACATGGTAATGATAACGGCCACTTTTTCTGCACCCTTCCTTCAGCAAGTGGTCCCTCAGTACATCGTCCATGTCGTATTTACTGCCCTGCTATCCATTTTAGAGGCAACAGAAATTGGAGGATGCATGTAGTTCACACAGTCCACAGAGACAAACTGCCGCGCGATGGGCTAGTAGACTAGAAGTGGTGTTTTTGGTTGTGCGGAGAACATGCCATTTTGCACCTACTCAAGTATCGTCATATCTTTTCAACGAATTGCCAAATTGCCTAACTATTTTATTTCTTCGTTCCCTCACAAAACTTTAATAACGTAATATATACCGCTTCGGCAAATGAGATTTCAAATATCTATTGGTCTCCACCACGAAATCCAATATCCTTCTTAACAATAATTTATTTACTCATTTCAATCCATACAACCATATACCTATGATGATACCGTATTTACTCGACACAAGTTTCGGGTTGTCCAAATTGCCTTCTAAATTAAATACTTATTGCTGTTTCCCTCTGTTACCAGTGAAATAAAATCTTGGCATGCACTTGCCGCTCTCTCTCTCTCTCCCGGATAGTTATTATCAAAACATATCTCTACTACCACTACTGCTTCTTCTTATTACTGTTACTACTTTAGCACTACTACAACTCTTGCTAGTTGTGACTGATCAGGATGATCATCAAATAAAATTAGACCAATGTAAAAAAATACGCAGAACTATCAAGTACACCGAAAAGAATGGCAATAACGTTGTGTGCAATATAAAGCCGCTCCTACATTTTTGTCTCCCTCTATCTCATTTCTTGGCTGCTACTCATCTCGACATTTCAAGGGAGGGGAAAGATAGAGAGAGCGGGCCCCGACTTATCTTTGCTGCATTGAAGACAACTACAAGAACTGCTTGCCGCAGTCAGTCGTCTCCATAGAATAAAAATCATAAGATATATACATATGTACAACCTATTTGAGTACTGACGACGTGTAATTTATTTTATAAGTACAACATATAGAGAAAACAAAATGCAATTTAACTTTCGTCGTAGAAAATGTTGTATTTGTCGGCAGAAAAAATATTACTTATGCAGCAGAAATAACTTTAGCAAGAAATAGTGTACAACGGATAGTGTACTATTCAAGTGCCTAACATCGCCACTGTCTCAGCTACTCATGGACGCATATTAGTCATTATAAAGAGTCGAATGTCCAATCAAAAGTATACTTAAGAGAAACAAACCAACACGAAAACACACGCATACAAAAAAGTTGGGACAAAATTTTCATTTATTTCTCAGTTGCTTTTTTTGTTTCGGAAAAATTGGCTACTGTCTCCGCCACTATAACTCATACAAGTGGCATGGAACATAGTACAGTTCACAAACGAGTGAGAAACGGCAATGCAGCCTGTAATGAAACTAATGCACAAATAAACCTACTAGTCGTGTCGCAAAACAAAGCACATGTTACCATCACTACTTTGTTGTTTCAATGCCAGTAGTGTGTGGTTTGATCATTATCAGGACACATATTCTGTTTGAGATAAAGTTTGTAACCCTCAATGTTTGGTAATGGACCCTCCAGCAGCAATGCTGACGCAAGCTAAATGAGGTAATGGACAGTAACAGGCGCTCAGAAGGTAATACCTACTTCCGACCATGAAACCAAATTAATAAGCGTCACTCAGTCTTGGCGGGTTGAATGCGTACTTCCTTAAATCTGACCAAGGTTTTTACATTTTTATGAAGAAAAAAACGTGAGAATTGCTAATATAGTGACGGAAGCCACTAACGTTTCTGAGTTGATGATTAATGATTATAAAGAGATATATTCTAGAAATGCGTCAAGTCAAGGGTGTATGGACTGTGCATTTATTACGGCATTAAAAACCTGCTGCCGACATGTGCTGATCACGCTACTTTTATATTTGACGTGTAAATATGTAAGTAAGTAGCGTTTTTTTTTCTTCCGCGTACGTTATCCAAAGAAACAGGTGAATTATTTCCATGCAGCGTAAAGTCTCCCAAATACTGGCAAGGCAAATATCATGTTGGTAATTGGTAGTCTGTTGGCTGTCGGTTTGGTTTACCTCTTTTTACCGAGTGCAATACTTGACAACTGAAACCTAAGGATGAAAACAGCGCGTCTACGAAAACCAGCGTTTTTGTACCACACTTGCTTTCACGCAGACACTGACTACGTATAAGTATACTACTGTGTAGCATGTTACTTTAACTAGACCATTTGTATTATAAGATCATTTGGTGTGAATATGAATGAGAGGAAAATGACTTATACCTATATAAATAATACGCTGCAAGTCAGTACTAGAAAAATCACTCCCTGCTTTTTTGCCTTCAAGCACGCAGCCAACTGTATAACAAGAGCAGCCAAAGAAACCTTAGAAAAACACACTTTCTAAAACAACTGCCTTGTAGTAGTAACCTGAACATTGCCTACACAACAGATTTGTACTTCCGAAAAATTCCCCCGACAAGGTTTAGCGGTAATGTTGTAATTTCATGTGGTGGTGGTGGGATTGGTTTATACATTTTGTTATTGTTATTGCAAAAGATACGTATCCGTCCCTAGATCAAGACATGGGAATATGTATATGTGCCTGTAACAATGGTAATGTTTACACCACTATCCTTTCCCGTTTGTTTTGTTAAATGTGGGAACGGTTGCAAGCCGTGTCGATCGGGACGGTGGTGGTGAAGTGTAATATTTTGAACCATTTTCTTGTTATGACATGACATCATCGCCGTCATATCCCATTGTACGCTACGACTTCATTTTCCTGTGAAACTGCTGGGAAAACGAGTAAAATTGTGAATCCCCACAAACAATTACGTACTACCATTTTTCTTTTCTGTTTTTATTTCAACCGAAGTAATAAAAAAATAGCAGCCCACCTTTTTTCTTGGTATATTGATTTTGAAACGTATTATTTCAGGCGGTTTATCCTAGGTATACACGAGCTTGCGTTTCGCCGGTATTATTTTCATACAAAGATATTGGATGTCTATGAGCGCCGATGATAGATATCTTATCATTGCTGCATTGAAGACAACTACAAGAACTATCTAACTACTCATAGATCACTATCCCCTATCAATTCTTCTTGTAGCTTTTATTTTTCTAGAATATTGTTGAAAATAAATCGCTACAATCTTATCCCCGAAATCCTGCACATCAACGAAGAATCCTTGCCAAATCTCTATTTCCCCCTTTCCTTTGCGCTACCACTATGT
>JAHZNB010006564.1:0-29943 GCA_027744295.1 Callyntrura guangdongensis
AAGTGACAACTTAAAAATCACTATGCGCGCTGCACGTACTAACTTTTCGGGGCACTATGCCTCAAGAATATGAGTTCGCGAGATTGTGGTAAGGCTTGAGTTTGTGTTTGCAACACGTTCAAGTTTTTAAAGCACATGTGCCACATGTTACAATACAATCAATACCGACGACCACGACTTCTACCATTCACAATTACACACTGCCGCATGTCACATGTGTTAAAACCGTGCATCAGTGCAAAGTGATGAACAAGCGTGCAGAAACAACCCAAGTTCGATTTTTTGGCTGGATAATTTGATATCCATTCGTAAAAGTTTCTAAATAGATTTAATAACCAACCGGAATTCCGGTCGATTATTGCGGGATAACGAAATATTTTGCTCTGGTCTGATTGGGATTCCGTACTCGATAGATTTATAGGTATCGTGATTTGTGGATATTATATCGGACGTGAGCCTTGGTGCTCAATTATCAACAAACGTAAAAATTGACGGTTATAGTAACCAGTGATGATTTGATTATTTAAGTAGATTGGTGTACGAGGACTAGTACGAACGAGGGCAGTAGTGACATTATCATACTGTCAAACGTGTAATAGTGGAAATAGTAGAAAATCGAAATAACTACATACACAATAGAGGTAAACATTGAAAATACGCAACAAACTGCAAACAATTTATATTTCATTAATACTTTTAATTTAAAAGTTTACTTATTAATATAGGCACCAGCATGGACTCTGGCGAACCTATGCAGATGGATCAAGTGGAGGATGGAGAAGATAATATGATGAAGGAAGAAGTGGATAGTGATTATGAGGATGTAGAGGAAAGTGACAACGAAGATTCAGATGACAGTGCTGATGATTCCCAAGAAGATGAAGGTATTTTAGGGAATGCTAACGTTTCCGCGAAGCCTAAAACGAAGAAAGACAAACTGAAGAAATTAGGAATTGAGCAAAAAGATGGAGAGGGGAGCCAGGCAAAGAAAGCGCCTAAACCCAAAAAGGCGTATCTTCCAGGAATGCAGTTAAAGGACGGCGAATCTTTGGAATGCGACGAGAGTGCTTATATCACCTTACATACTTTCACAACTGTTGCGCCTTGTCTTAGTTTTGACATAATTCCAGACAGCTTAGGTCCAGATCGTTCTAAATTTCCACTTACATCGTACTTAGTGGGTGGCACTCAAGCTCAAAGGTCCCATGCAAATCATATTATAGTAATGAAGGTAAGCTTCTATAGTGTTATTGCATTTCTTCACTTATTCAACGAGTTCAAACTTTCAGTTTCAACTTTGTAGGAGCTAGATTGTTTTGATTTAATGATAAGAAACTTTTTTTTTTTAAATTTCAATCATTACAGCTCAGTAACGTGTATAAAACGCAACCAAGAGGTAGTGATGATGAGCTCAGTAGTGATGAATCAGAAGATGAAATGGGCGATTCTGAAATGTCAAAGAAGCCGGAACTTAACGCAGCAGTGATACCTCACCACGGTTGTATTAACAGATTACGGTTTAATTTTGTGGGAGAAAGACCTCTGGTGGCTACGTGGTCGGAGCTGGGAAAAGTTTCAATTTGGGACATAACAACTCCATTGCGTTCCCTTGATAGCGCTGATGTATGTTAATTGTACTTGTATATAGTTGACTTTTAAAAATTTGCTTGAAATCCGTTGTTTTATAGCCATGATTGTTTCAATTTGTGTAGCTGATTCAGGAATACATAAAAAGTAAAGATAAACCTAAACCATTATTCACATTTAAAGGACATCGTGGTGAAGGATTTGCAATGGATTGGAGTCAGACAATGCCAGGTTTGTTTTTAGTGATTTGGAAATTACTATACTTAAATATTTTGGAGATGGAGATATGCATTTATGTTTGTGTTTAACATATTATTTATATCCATTTCTTAAAATTATTTTATAGGTGTGTTGGCCACGGGCGATACTACCAAGTTGCAACATGTTTTCGCGTCTTGCTCTGTTGATAAAAGGTGGCTCTATCATTTATATTTGAAAAATGCAGCAAATTTTTCAGTCAATGCTTTTTATTTTATGATAAGTAATACACTGGAGCGTTTTAGTGGTAAGATAAATAAATAGGTTTTATTTGTCTAGCTTTCGAATTCAATCTAACTCCTTCATGCTTCAATCATAACAAAATCTAACTCCTTCATCAGTACAAAAATCGGGACAATTTTCACCCTGTTGGTCTTTACTATTTTCAGTATTCGCATTTGGGACACTAGAGAAAATTCTAAGAAAGGGGCTATGCTGAAAAAGGATAACGCTCACGATGACGACATTAACGTTATTAATTGGAACCGAAAAGACCCATTTATAGCTTCAGGAGGAGATGATTGCACTCTACGAGTTTGGGATCTTCGATCTTTTAGCAGTGGCGAAAGTGTCGCAGAATTCAAGCACCATCATAAAGCGCCCATTTGTTCAGTTGAATGGAGTCCTCACGAATCTAGTGTTCTCGCCACAGCTGGTGAGGATGACCAGGTGGCCATTTGGGACCTGGCCGTAGAACGTGATCCTGAAGAAAAAACTGATGATGATTTGGTTCGTAATGTATTTTATTTTTTATCATTCGTAGTTTCCCGTAATGCGTTTTGAGTTTCAAATTCAATGGGTAATAAACTACTTTGTATGCCTGAATGGTAAGGTGTGTAGACAGTTGAAGTAATAATTGCTGATTTATTAGTAGATCTGTCAGATAATTGACATGATGTGTGCTCCATTTTGATCTATGTCTTAGTTTTGTTATTTCTTCTATATTGCAAAGTCGTATATATATATGTTCATGTTTGATAATGCTTATTTTAACAGGATGTCCCACCCCAACTCATGTTTGTACACCAAGGTCAACAAGACATTAAAGAGATTCACTGGCATTCTCAGATTCCCGGAACTATGATCAGTACATCTGCGACAGGGTTTAACATTTTCAAGCCTGCAAATGCCTAAGAATCTACAATACACAATGTCGACCTCGTGTGCAATTATGCAATCCGGCAGGAGGAATGGATTTGGAGAGTTGAGCATCAGCATAGCAATCGAACATGTTTTGAAGATACATTCAACAGACTAGCAAACAGGCAACCAGTTTTTCAATACATGGTAGGCGAAGTGATTTGATTTCGTTTGCTACATACAACATATTCTGCTGTTTATCATTTTATTGTAAAATTTGAACGAGATTATTTTATCTCTTCTTTTATTATATACATGTACCTATGAACATATATTGTTAAATATGTGACGAACATAGAAAATACATATATAAAAAATGTGTATTGTGAAAGTGGCTTATCGAAAACTTAAGAAAACGTTGATAAATGTTTAAGTATAATATATGAATTTTGATAATAAAACTGAAACATAAAATATTTTTCGCTCGGTTTGATATTTCTTGTGTCATAAAAGCAAATTGAAACATGCAGCTAAATGCTTATCTGGTTGTTGACTTTGAATTTAATTTTCAATCATGCAAGGGACGGATCGATGTCGATGTTTGGAAGAAAAAATGTCTCCATTACGATTTTTGTGAAGATATCAACGATAATCTGAGGTATATAATCAAGATATCATCGATTTAATCTACATTCTTGCTTTAGTAGTTTCTTTTTCATTGACGCACGATTTCATTCAGACATTCAACGGCCAGTCCTGTGCGTTGGGAGTGGATACATGAAACACTTATTTGGATTTCAATATAATTTTGATTAGACAACACAACTGTGACTAATAAGAGTAAATTGTTTATATGATCTATGGATCGGTTTCTGTGAGAATTCGACCCTTCTGTAAATACGCTTGGCTTATTACAAAAAACTTTCCTTTTTCATTATGAATTCGGTTAATTTTTCGTATTGTCAGATAGATAGCCAACTTGAATTTTTTTCTAACGTTGCATTACGCATAATTTTAAGTGCTGATTTTTTTCGTGCGTGGCAAACATTCGTCAAATCAAAATACCGTTATTTTAGAAGTTGAAAGGATCCCTTCAATCAAGTATGAAGTAAAATGACATGGAAATGACTGATATATTTAGTCGTTTGTTGATCTCCAATGGAGACCTAAGTTTCCTCATACATTGACCTAAGGAAACATATTTAATGCATAGAGAAACCAGTTAAATTATATTCCAATTTTATATTGGATCGGAATAAAAGAAAATTTCTTGTACATGCAAAAGAAAGCTAAAATAATAAGCCAGTCGCTTTTATTCCGATACAGACTTTAAAAATAAAGGTTGTCCAGGACTTCGGTTATTTACTGACGATTTTTTTATTTCTCTTTTTTTAACCAAAAAAGTAAAGTTAAAAAAATTGGAATATAGCCAAATTTAAATAGCTTTAGAATGTTTTGACAGTTGGGTAAACTTCGGTGGAGTGGCACCGGCTCCATCGAAATTGGAGTTCAAATGCCAAAGATACAGCCGATTTAATTTGAACCTCATTGTCTCTAAAACGGCTCATATCATGGTTGCTATGAAAAATGTTGGAAACATCACACAACTATTCTGTATTTACAACAGCTTTATTGGCAATCTGAAAAGTTCGTTTTTTCGTGGGTCATATAATTTAGTATTAATTAGCCTGCTTCGTTTTTGAAATTCATTAATTTATTTCATTAAACTGACTGAAACATCTCATTTAAATAAAAGTTCCAAAAAGTAGTCGAATTCTCAACGTTGAACTTGAACTTTGGCATTTAAGAAGTCTTACTACAAACGATTATAGTATACATATTTATTAAAATAAACGTATGTACCCTTTTAATTACCATCGCTATGGTGGAATTATAACCAATCAATTACCAATATGTATGGAATATG
Source organism: Callyntrura guangdongensis (assembly GCA_027744295.1). Classification (NCBI taxonomy): domain Eukaryota; kingdom Metazoa; phylum Arthropoda; class Collembola; order Entomobryomorpha; family Paronellidae; genus Callyntrura; species Callyntrura guangdongensis. The sequence goes on from JAHZNB010006564.1 coordinate 4,853, forward strand.
GGTATAAATTATAATGACAAAGCAATAATACTACCACGAATCTATTAGTGGTCACCGTCAAGTTTGCCAGCCAGCTCATTTAATCTCATCCTCATATCCTCATCCTATTTCGTCCTGGCGTGATATGTAAGTACTTTCCACTTTTACTTACCTGCGACCCATGCGTACATGGCTATGCTCTATATTCGTACATATAGCCATTCTACCGAATCAGGTCAGTAGACGAGATAGTGATAGGATAACTATGATGGCTGCACCTGTATAAACGGTTTACAATTGTCGATCAAATCATGCCAGTTATAACGGTGAGGATGAATGGTGGAAGAGTTGAATGCTGAGTATTACTAGGATATAATGACAAATGTCCTTTTATAGTAAAATAAATTCGTTTCTTATAATGGCATAAAAATAGACTTTATTCGGTGCAGTAGGGTAGGGTAGACATACAATTTATTCGTGCTTTATTTTCCAATTCGAAATTAACACCTTACGAAATTAATTGCATCTAGTAAAATACAAAACAACAATTTTACAATGATATTGTATTATTATTATTATTATTATTATATTTATCATCCCCGACACGACAAGACAAGCAATTTGTGTGTATCTCAAGTTACCCCAGTTAGCTTTACTCTGAAACTACACGGTGTCATGTTTCTTCACCTGTTTTCGTCTGGACGAATATTAACATGTAAAATATGCATACGGCTTGCTCATCTTCAAAGCATTTGTAGAGTTGCTTCTGAGGAGGCTGCTACACTGTCTGGCATCTTTTTCGATGAATAATTAGCAATCACACCTTGGGACTTAGCAGGCCAGTAGACGAATAACTTGACATCTTAGGTGAATTCCCCTAAGACTCAGCCAACTGAGCCACTAAGGCCCTTGGCGGATTCTAATTTTTAAAAGGTTAGCACAGACCAAGGTTGTACAAGATTTTCTCTTTCGTCCATCTGCTTGATTTGTCATCGGTCTGGACTGTACTTCATGTGGTCGACTCGAATTTCTAATAATTTCATACAATAAGAGATAGAAGGTATATTTCGTTTTTTTTCTCTATATCTCCCGTTAAGGTCAATGGTGTTCTTTCATATTTTACGATTTCATTTTTGGTCCCTCACTCTCAAAATGTCATCCTGGTTTCACTTGGCCAGTATGGCAAGATTGGCAAGTCGCTGCTGAAATTGAAATAAAGTCAAATATACATTACATACATCCATCTGCTTGATTTGTCATCGGTCTGGACTGTACTTCATGTGGTCGACTCGAATTTCTGATAATTTCATACAGTAAGAGATAGAAGGTATATTTCGTTTTTTTTCTATATCTCCCGTTAAGGTCAATGGTGTTCTTTCATATTTTACGATTTCATTTTTGGCCCCTCACTCTCAAAATGTCATCCTGGTTTCACTTGGCCAGTATGGCAAGATTGGCAAGTCGCTGCTGAAATTGAAATAAAGTCAAATATACATTACATACATATACAATATATTAAGTTGGTACTTAACTTGTCTGTCACTTCTGTATAGTAAATATTATTATATATAGTATACATAAAGTATGCAACAGTTTATTTGCAACTCCCCATAATATTAGACAGGTAAGTATAGGTGTGCTTGTGTAGGTAACTATATGATATATAAAACTCATTTTCGATGGGATGATGAGAACCAATTTTCTCTATAAAATTTGTCAGTTTGTAAAAATAAAAATATAATGGTGTGATGCACATTTTTATACGCGTTACTTGTGTAATGGCTACCGAGTATATGACAGCGATGATTATTGCGATAGTTTTTACAGTGCAGAGTCATTACTGTCAAATAGAGTTTTTTAATGTCGGCTATTAAACCAACTTAAACTCGACTCCATATAAACTCAATGACTATGATGACATTGTCACTTGTCACCGTGAGTATATTGGGATTAATTGCACTTGTTGCTGTCTCCTGTAAACTTGTCTCAATTGTCTCCACCTCTATAGATTTTATCATTGAAAGGCACAACGTAATTGCGATCAGTCTTTATAAAATAAGACATCACCTTTAACCTTAAATGAAAGCAATCTATTTTTATCCTTCTTTATTTAGAATTGAGTCATTGTCTAAGGAAATATGGTACCTATAACCATCACATTAGAAAGCCGCAGCCGTGATAGAATTTCTAAAAAAAAATTACGAGATAAGTCTCTAGTACGTAGCAACGGTCAGCTCATTTGCTTGATACATGGTGGAAGCTACAATATATATACAAAACACGTCAAACTATGTAAAATGCAGGGGTGACGTAAAGGGTACCGAAAAAATAGATCCCCGAAATATAAAATGCCGAAATCGTTGTCGCCGAAAAAACGTCGAAAAATAAAACGTAAAAGATGCCGAAAAATTTGAAATTTACATTTTTTCGACGACTAATTTTTCGTCAAATACGATTTTCGGACATCTGTCTTATAATGATTTCGGCGATAACGATTTCGTCATTCTGTATTTCGGTTATCTATATTTTCAAAATGCCGGCATAATATCACGTAACGTAGCCGCCGAATCACAGACAGAGTAGAGATCGCAAATATAAATATTTAATAAAGGGAACTTGTTTAAGAAATTAATTGATGCATACATAAATACATTTAACATTTTGATAGTCGAAACCTAAGATTACTTATACTGACAATTATATAAGTTATCGAAGTTCGAAACGGTGGTGGAGAGGTGTACCTTAAATTGTGGATTAAGGTTGAAACTCCTGGCAACAGGGTAGCACCCTTAGAACTGGAAATTACATGAAGTGTGAGTGTGTCCTAGGAATTCGGTTAGAAAAAGATAAGTGAATTTGCTGTGTTGAGCGAGCCGTCTCCCCAGAAATTTTGGTTTGCAAAAAGTACGAGGAAGAGGAAACCTAATTTGGTATCATGCATGATGGTACAATATTTATGTTTAAAAATCTTGGGTGCTACTATAGGCAAATACTTTAGGCAAGGCAAAGTTTGAGCAAAAACGAGCAAGTTTGAGTGTTAAAGTAAAAAATATTAGTTACCTATATAAATGCGTTTATCACACCTTGAGATGAATCTCCCTGTGGTTATGGTTACCCAGTGGGTCGAACAATTAATTAATATTGAAAATTTTTAGCTTTCCCCATTTCGTAACTTTCGTCTTTGATATTTTTCATGTAAAGTGTTCCTGCTTTTGCTATGATATGTGACGCTGACAATTTTATAGGATACATTATTTACAAAGCTAATAGGAACTTTATAATGCCTAACGATATTTCCCGAAAATTTATCTAAACAATTAATTCAAAATAACCTAGTATGCATAAAAATGTTCAAAAATCTCAATGCGTTTTGTCATGAAATCTACATCAGCAGCAGCAATACGTACAAAAGTTCCTACTCCAGTCTCATCTCTTGAACTGGTAGGGCATTCAAAAATACATATGCATCAAGCTTATTAAGGTTAAGCTTTCACATATACCAGTCAGCCACTCGTTTTTATATATAGTAATTATGGCCCCTACTACGAAGAGTAATAATAATTACCATGAATTTGAAAAGTTACAAAGCGTAGCCAACAAACAAGTTGATGTATTGCCACTACCCCGGGTCATATTCTTCTGTCTGCTGTACTAACTAGCCATTTCACCTTTCAAAATTGTTCCTGCATGCTTCCCCGTCAACTTCAATTCTCTGTGTCGATGTAGGGAATCATTAAGCGTGTACACACTTCACCGACTAAAAATAGTTAAACTGACTAGTCTCCAGTTTGACGGTCTGACAGTTAATGTTAATGTAAGAAACGCCTGTTTAAAATATTATTAGAGGCTATTCTTTCTCCATTAACACTAACGTTTGATGGAACCATGCAGTTTTAACATCGAAATAATTTTAGTAGCTCATTGTAATTTCAGTCAGTCATTGAATGCATACGATAAAACCGGGTATAAATTGAGGTACAGGGAGGAGCAGAACGGGAGTAAGACAAATTATATAAAAGTAATATTGTTACAGGGTAAAGTTGATGAAAAGATGTACTCAGGCATTGTACGTATTATATTTATAGGTAAGTTTCAGGGGGAAATCCTTCTGAATTCGGAAATAATACAAAAATTGTTTTGAGCTAATTTATTTCGTGATAAGTCATATAGTAATTTATCTTTGGTACATAGTACATAATGTTATGTCTTCGGCATAGCATGTCAATCATGAAGGCAAGCTCACAGGTAAAATGACAAAGTTATCTGTGCCTCTGTGTGTGCACATTAAAATAACTCATAATCAGGTCTGTAAAATTGCATTGCCTCAGTGAAACACGCTGCATTATATACATTTGAATAAATTTAATAATAATTAAAGCAACAAAGTTCATTTGATGTACTTTCAGTAGGTCCGTAACCTATACACATGCATCTACGAGAGAAATCCACTTTTCACAACGGCTTATTTAGTACAAGGGTGCAGAATCTGTTTTATGTTCCGTGAACTTTTAACATTACGAGGATAGGAACTTGGATCCGATGTTCCGTTGCTTATACATTACGTATATTACCGAGCCATGGCTGTTCCAGGGAGCAATGCTCACGTGCTCCAACATATTCTGCACCCTTGATTTAGTATGACCATAAATTTAATGTTACGTTAAGCTATATAGACTTTTGATCAGTAGAGACTTGATCACATCACTTTAAATACTAGACGAGGCAATGTCGCATCATCCGAATTCACGGCTCACAGCACGATACGAGCACGAATTCACTTTCAATCATAAAAAATCAATGCAGCAGTCGTAAAAATCCTTTCCCTAAAATTCCGAAATATTTCTTCAAAGAGATGGGTAAAATAATGAAAAAAGTGACTTCATGCTGATGTTACACCAAGACATCTCAGACCAACCACAGCAGGATAAATGCAGCATCTCTGGGAGCAGTAGTTGGCCTACCTGTAATAATGAACGAACGAAAAGGAGCGTAACAATTGATTTCAAGTAGTCTGTGTGTGCACTTTATATGCCCACATAGACTCACATCACCCGCTCCTCGTTTACCAAAAGTTGTACACACTCGGCACCTTTTATCTAGGAACGTTATTAATGAACTGGAATAGATAGCAGTTAATCCGTTTCAAGCCAACAATAATTAAATTTGCATTGCAACGGAATTCATTAGACACGCTTAGTTCGTCAATCCGAATTTCAGTTGGTGCTTCCCGACATCCAGTAGCATATATTTATAACTTTACTCTGCTCTGTACCGTAATAAATTTTAGCAGTTAATTTAAACGCAAAAATTATTGTTGGTTGCACTTTACATATATGGAGTTTGTGCTTGTGTTTGAGAACAGGAGGTAGGAGGCAATGAGCAATCACCACTTTATTTTTAAAATCACTTCAACTTGAGCGTGCAGGGAATTTTAAGTCTGTGGCCGCGGGTGAAGATTGACTTAACTAGAACGATTTAATGACGCAAAGAACGATGAAAAACTTTGAAATATTAACACAGTGAAACCTCATGTGGTCAGGAAATAAGTAAATAGCAAACGTGAGCTACATGAACATGGATTAGGATACGCCCGAAATATTTAGCAAAATTCACAAATAGTAATACAGTGCAAGATAAACGAGTATTTTTTACCAGAAGTTTAGAGACGTTGTTTGCATTGCATGTGTCAGCAGAAATGGAATTCTGCGTTCATTCAAAGCATTTTTAAAGTTATTGTAGCCTGCAAAATTACCGGTACATTATTGCAATTTTGATTTGATGAACGAAAAAGGACACGCATCAAGTGCCAAACGCTGTAACGAGTTCCATTGTTGAATCCTCCGCCAGTAATATTCTAAATACAGTATACAGCCTGCCGACTCCTTGTGAATGTTTAGAAGTTTGTAAATAGTAATTAATTTATCAAGGTGCCATTTCGCCAAAAGTTTATAAAAAAGATGAAATCTAGCTTTGCATTCTTCTTTCTGCTTTTCGCGTCGTAATTGCTGTAATTATATATTCTGCATAATAATAATTGAATACTAACAAAATACATAATAGCAGCCTAATTTTCAAAACGGAGTGTGGAGAAAACCACCAAAGAGTGCCCACAGCAGAGCTCGGTGCATATGCCTATGTTTTATGGAAAACACAGTTGTGCGTTGTGTTGTCTCAATTTTGCTTTTTTTAAAGACGCATCGTGTCGGTAGTATGGAAATGGAGTACCGACAATGTATTAAAGTTATAAAAGTTTATCAAACCGGGAAACAATACTATATCTAATTGATTTGTAATTTTCATTTAGACACCCATTTTTTCTACAGTCATTTTGTTTATAGAATATTTAATTGTCGGCAAATTTCTTTACGCCGTAAATACAACAACACACACACATTGAACGGTCTTTAAACTGTTGATTCTTCTTGCATTTTTATACATAACCTACCTAAAATATTGTCTGAGCTTGTTGATAGTCACCTCACATAATTTACCTACCTGCTACTAAAACACATTAAGAAATTGTGTATTCCATAACCGTGCGCAGGAAAGGCAAGTCTAGTAGAAAAACGGAAATAAAAATAGTATGGAATTATATACATGTAAGTCATACGGAGGCTAAACGAATGCGAATTAATGTGAATGTGAATATGAATTTAACAGGTACAAAATATAACAGCGTAACAAATTTTTCTCTTTGAGCATTTTGGACATTGTGCTGGGATGAAAGTCATGGTCTGATGTGCGTCTGCGAGTAATTATAGTTTTGAGTCTTGAAGCTTTTTCCACAGTCTTTAGAAAAAAGGTATATCTTCTACATAGCACATACGTGTATATATGTCTAAAAGTGTATCTTTTGCTTTAAGTAATAGTTTTTGCACCAGGCACGGCACATGTCATACAAAATTAATAAATTGTATCTCTGTTGAAGTTTCCGAAAGAATTTGTTGGGTTCGTTATAAAGATTAATGAATTATTTCCGCACAAGTTCTTTATAAAAAACAGAAGTACAGAATGCCGAATTCTCATAACGATCGAACCGCAAACTCGCACTAAAACTTACTGGCACTCAATCTTACAAAAACGATTTATGTAGCAAAAATGTGCACATTGTGTTTTGGTAAACGAGATTCAGTCAGTGTAAGTAATCTATCTGACAATTAACCTCACAACCCTGAGTTGTATGTTAAAACCACGGGATTTTTATTTTTAGCAATTACACGAAACTCATAAAATTTACATTTTTTGAAAATTCTTCCTATTATTAGTTATGTTCGGATAACTTTATTGTTTTTATTCTGCGCAGTCTTTTATATATTTTATATACCTATGTACAATTTCAATCAAAGCACTTACAGCGTGTATGTTCCTGTCAGTAAGAAAACTACACTTTGGCATATGCACGGGTATTTATGTTCTTACTGTGATCATTTGATTCCTACTTTAAACGCTCCTCATGCCGAGAGGTAAGTGAGATAATGATTGTTTTATAAAAAGTGGCAATGGGAAAACATCACCTGAAGAAAAGGCGGCTGTTGCGGAACCTACAAACTACAACGTAAACAACCGCTTTTGAGCTTCTTGTTCTCACCTGCTGACGAACATCAACAAATAGATAAGTAGCCTTGATCATTTACCATATAAATCTCATGCCTTACATTTTTTCAAAGAAAGGAAGCTGGCATTTCGTCGGTCAGCTTATGTTTTCTGACAGCATTTTTTCGAACCACACACCATTAAGATCTTACCGAACTATACGGTAGCAATAGTCTCCTGAAAAGCTCAGCCAAGCCAAAAAAAATTAGTTAAATGAAAACCGCAGATTAAAAAATCAAGCCAGTTTCATTATTACTGGTGTATACCTAAACGGGTGGCCAAAATGCCAGCCAATTAAGAGCAGGATGTGTTGATGTATAATGTGTAATATTTATGAACAATACTCTCGTATCTTACCACTTTGTCCATAAAGCAGTCAACACTTTGAGAGAAACAGGACCACTTTCCCTGGCCCCTCATTTGTATTTTTTTTTGTTTATAAATATTCACACACCATATAATCGAGTCGATATCAAGATAATGGGTATATAAATTTCCTTGCGTATTTGCGTCAGTATACAGCTTTACACCTATATAACCATATACGCGTTTGTATTTAGTATGCGAGAACTGTTTCTCTCCTTTCTCCTTTCCCTTATCTTTCACAATATATGCAAACGAAAAAACACCTTATTGTGTGACTACTTGAATAAAACACGTTCTCTTGTCTGGTAATTCATCTTCTTGTACGATTGTGAAAAAAAATATCCGAATGCGATTCTACAGATTGCAGATGAATCTAATGTAGACACCACCAGGCGGTTGTTTGATGGCGAAGCGGAGGTTTTGGTAATCATTTTCATTTTTAACATTCCATATCAGTCACACATATTAGCAGTGTGTGAATGTGGAAGACTCCTAATCCTGATGCAAATTAATGCAACTTGATTCATGTTTCACGTATGCTACACAGAAGTTGTTTTATCACAAGATGTCATTTTTCAGCAAAGTAGTAAGTAAAAACAAAAAAAACTAGAATCTCTAATGTATGCATATGCATAATGTTATTGTTATAAACTCGTAGCCAATATACACATTTTTTTAAACTCAAATGAGTATATAAAACCTACCCTTAAGTACATTAACATATCCTAACCACTATTCCAGTGTACGGGAAAATCTCTTCACCTTTTATATTGTCATTTATTTTCATAATCATACCTGCATTGCCTCTCGTATACAGAGATACAACAACCAGTGTTATAGATAAAGTTTATATAACGACAATAATCACAGGTACGAAAGGCTACTATTACGGCTACCACCATCGTCAACAATGCCTGAACTTTTTCTACTGGTCACTCTCACTACTATTAAAACTTGCAAAAATACTGCAACTTGCGTTTGCAATTGCAGGGGAAAAAACTTGATAATTTGGTAAGTATGTAGAGACGGTGGGCTAAATCGTCATAACATAACTCATTATTACTGCCAAATTGTATATATTACCATAATGCTTTCTGCAATAAAACGAAGAGCAACAGGCAGCAAAGTCACACAAATAGAGTATTAATCAGTTTTGGTCTTTGACTCCACAAATGCCCATTAGACTGAAAATAACCAAGTCGCAGTTTTATATCTTTCTCTTCTGGAGAACAAGGCAGTTTATCTATCATTAATAGCTTTCAGTTTTTTTTCGGTGTGCCACTACACTTATGTCATCAACAAAAAAGTTAGTAGATTCATCACGTCTCGTTTTCTGATAGCTCGTTCAGGACACGTTAACTTTCAATACATCTACTTACAAGTATGTTAATTACACTTTAATCGCCCAGTATTTCCACACGACATTCGACCACTTAAGTAAGCAGATATAAAAATAAATATTGTTTTCCCTCTGGTTGGCTAAATGCACAGTGGTTTGAGCAAGTGTAGTTGTCAAAACATGAAAATGGCACTAGGAGGGACATTAAACGTATTTACGGTGCGTACCTACATGTGTGACATGTTAATTGTGTTTAGTTTTAAGTAGTAAGGAAACCTTGTTGTAATTTTTTACGAGGGTGATAACTATTATAACTAGGTTTTTTCCCAAATCACTTCCAAATTGGTAAATAGGCATTATACATTTCTTAAGCTGGTTTGATCAAACGTTACGTTGTAATTGTAAGTTGTCCGACCGTGTGAACATTTCCCAGCTTTTTATGAATTTTCCTTGACACACGCGTTGTTCCTTATGTTAATAGGTTTTATTAACGTCGAATCACAGGTAAACAAGTGACAATGACTTTATTGCTGTTATTAAAGCGAGTAAGTTGATGAATCAACAAACATGTAAATCCCTTTAACATAGAAGAGCATATCATATGGAAAAGGTTATGCGTAAAACACGTAGTACTTATCTGATAAGTACAGATACAGAGGAAATCCACAAGGAATGTGCAGGTAGTGACAATCGAGAAAGCTATGTCTTTGTTGCACACTAGGAATAAACAAAACAGATTTTCGTTTCAAATTGTCGTTTAGGAAAATGGACAAGGATATTGTTGCATACATGACAAAAGCAAATAAAATACTTTAGTGTGACAGAAGAGAATGAGGATATTTTACGATGGTGTTCACATGAGATACACATTTAAAATTTATAAATGATGCATAATATCTACCTACTGCTTATACACGTGTGTTATGGACGACCAGCTCCATCGGCACAACGACAACTGGGCTAAAGCTGATCAAATGAAAAGGGACTGACGACAGCCTTAAAACTGTATCAAAGAAGCCATTTATGTGTATTAAAAGAGAACATAAAGTGCAAATAAAAAAATTATTGATTAAATCGATGAACAGTCAAAACAATAATGGGACGGTTATGACGATAATAAAAAAACAGGATTTACACGGTTTTTTTCCTGGCTAAGCTCAATCGTTCGATGACTTAACTAAAATTCCATTGTTGCATAATATCAACATTATCATGTACTAAAATTTAGATCCTGATCATCAAATAGTCGTTTAAGCAAAACGTATTATACTTGTCGTTTAGTAATCACAAAATCACAATCAGCAAATCGTGCATCCGTCCGTGCATCCGCGTGTTTCCGTGTTGTGTACTTTGTTACATTTTACAAGTCTGCTCTGTAAATCGTGCGTATTGAGACCTCTAATCGTTCGTTAAAATCTTTTCAAATCCAGATCTATTCTTTTACTTAAAATCTTCATAATAAAATGTAAAAAATGAGACCTTCAAAAGCCATCAAAGACTAAGCCGATTGGAGACGAAACGATCTCAAATAACTTTAATCATCAAATCGAAAAGATTTTTTTACTGTTGCTGTCGCATTTTCTGGCACAACGAAAAACCAGATCGTGAAAATGCAAGTCAGTACGGTCCAAATGAAAACAAGTCTTCTGTATAGTCATTATGGCTCATCATCACTATCACCTATTCATATCCTATGAAAACTAAGAGGTACATAAATAGCTGACAATAAAAGCTGTTTAAAGTTTGAGTGACCGATGCTGCTGTGAAGCATTTATCATTTTGGAGTTTTGTACAAGTACACTATCATCTCTGTCACAATGCACAAATTTCGGTCAAGTTTAATTTCAATCAAAGAAACCGGACATGACGCTTCTGCTGTATCCCTAATTTCTACCAACCAACCATTCGCCACTCATCATCATTTTCTCCAAAATTGCTTTAAAGTTGCGGCTAAAATTGCATCGTCATTAATATTTTGATGTTACTCACTTTCGTCTAAGGCTGGCTAGCACTTGCTACTAGCATGTGACGCGACACGAATATCAAAATTTTCTTGAGCCACTCATCATTCTACCTACGGTGCACAATACTAGAACTATTAAAAGAGATTATTTCGGTGCTTTTTCACTGCTTGGAGTTACAATGCTTTTTACACACTCGAATTTTCGGAGTAATTTGGTGAGCGTGTACGTGTAAAAGTTTTGCCCGGTAAGCAAGCCGGCAAGTTAAGTTGACCATCATTGCCAGCAATAATGGCTTATTATTATTTTATTCTGCCTGTCTACATATGTCTAAGGGCATTATCCTTCACGAATATAACTCTTGACATAGACGAGTAGAATACTGTGGTTAACTAACCTTAACTAATAACTAGTGTTTATTTAGCTGTAATTTTCGGAATTTTTTTCATCTTCTTTTTAAAACAAAAAAATAATAATATTTTTAAAAACAAGCCGGACTATCAACTATGACATAAGCAGTGTTATTACCAAAATATAATAACAGTATATAGATACTCGCAGCAGCCAGCAAAAAAGCATTGTAAATGATACGCGTACTCGTATTTATACTACAAATCAGTAGAACACGCGAGGATGATGATGATGAGATGAACGAAACTAGATACTGAGCACTGAATCTGGTTATAATAGTAATTTCAGTTTTATATTTCTCTTTTGCAAGTTGCAAAGCTGCATTTTTTGCAATATCAATATTTGCTTGTCGACTGCATCATGATGATCATCATCATGCCAAACATATTTGCTTTGCACTTAAACATGTGTAGTTAGCGCTTGTGAAAATAATCATGGAAATACATTACTTATATGCCGTCGGTACAATACAATAATAGCCTGTATTTGTATGGTTCAGTCAGCTACAACGTGAAACAGCAGACGGCGAGAGAGACAGAGAAAGAGTGAGAGGAGCGAGAGAGAAAAAAAAATCTTGAAAATATTTACAATTTACAACATGCGCGCTCGACTGGATTTTCCATCGTGCCGCAGAATAGCAGGATTTTCACGAGGACGTGAAATAAGCAAACACACAGAAATCGAATAAAAGTATGTGCATAAAAAAATATGATGAGATGACGATGATATGCCAACTCCTTTCTTAATTTTCGAGTGATTTGTGATCCTCAACCTACAACAAGATTCAAACAGAGAAAAAATGATTTTATTAGACTGTGGCTACTAACACTCTCCACTATCATTTCTCTCTCTCTCTCTCTCTCTCTCCTCGTCTCTATACAGTAACACGAATTTGTAATATGCAAGTGAAAAAGAGCTTTTGCATTTGTCGGTGCTCGTTTATCTTAAAAAAGTAAACAGATAACACACACAAGCTTAAGACACACACACACAGGTTTAAGCATGCATTACACTTGCATACAAGAATAACGTGTTCATAATAATATGTAAAAGAGGATGATTATTAATAATGCCCGCCTTGCTTCTTGGAAAATAATTCGACGATTTTTTTTATTGTGTATGACTTTGACTACTACTTACCAGTGCATGCATGCTACCCCTACTGGCCCTAGTACAAGCTCACAGCAGCAGAAAAGTAATGGATGAGGACGATAACGAAGATATACATGCCCGCCCGTTTGCGAGCCAGTTAAGCTCTCTTTGCGTGACGATTTTTCAGGTAAATGGACAAGCTGACTGTGACGGCGATGGTGGTGGCAGGGTTGCCTATAGTTTGTAGTATGTGTTATTATTATTAAAAATGTGGTTAGCCAAGATGATCTTTTGTTTGTTATTATTTCTATTTCATTTGGCATTATATTATATGCTTTCTTCCCTTTTTGCGTTCGTGGTGTTAAGATCGAATTGAGGTGGTGGTGGTAGAATTTTTACCTTTGTCTTGATCCGCCTACCTACAGCACATCTACTATTATACCGTAAGATTGTTGCATAATAGACAAAATATGCATATACCTAACAGACAAGGACATACATGGGTTTACCGACTCAATGAAACTAACAAACATTTTGCTATAATCAAGGTAAAAGTATATGTATCTGTTTCGGTATTTGTATATTCATTCTGACGACGGCAAACTTTTAGAAGCCAATTAAATAACTTGACGATGACATGTTAGTCATGACTGTTATTTGTAAGCTTGTTATATTAGGGAAAAACTTCATCAACATCTTTCGTTGTACTCCTTTACTTGTATGTGCGTGCAGGTACTTGCAGTAGTTGTATGTATTGATTTTTGTGAAAAACAAGCCCAGCATTAATTACAGTTTTGAATATTGTGAAAATAATATTGTTTAAATCTTAAAATGACAATGAATGATGATTTTTTTGTAAAAATGAGTATGGAAGGTGTCATGTACTATCAAGTTTTTACTAATTACGTCTGTTTAGCAATTTTGGCACTAATAAGTTTTGTTCATTTCCTGGATTAAGTTCCTAAAGATCTTGTTACCAGCCATATAATAGTGACAAGGGTACTGCTAATCGTACAATAACCTGAAAAAGTAGTTTAAATGAGCAATGCATTGGAATATACGATGAGGTTGTTTTGTACAAGCTAAGGTGCCATATTATATTACTTGTCTGTTTATCCGATGAAAATGTTATTTTAAATTTGAGATTTTTTTCATCTGCAGAAATGAGCGCGGTCTTTGATTCTTACAATTGACCCAACCTGCTTTAAAGTAGTGGGAAAAGTCTATAATGGTGACTTCAGTGTAATTTATGTTTAAATGCACAATTTCTCTTCCTTCGTATATATTCACCAAACTTACCTGATATGCTTAAAGTTGCCAGCTTAATTTCTCTTCATTGCTCGTTGTTTGCAGGACGATGTTCGGTTGGGGCAAAATTTTAAAGTATTTTTTTTCCTTTTCATCTTACCATTTTACCAAGTAATTGCAATGTGGAACAATAAAGTCAGCGTAGGTTCATCATGCGCTATAAAGATATTCTCAACGGTTGCTGTTCAAAGGGACACAAATTGCGCCGACATCCATCATGCCTAAAATCGAAACCAAAAATCAACAAAATCAATCATGCAGCAAAACAAAGTATGTATTATCACAATTTAACAACAATGCACGATACACAACAAACGGTCATATAAATCACATAAGAATTATTATAACACGCTGTTAAAAGCAATAAAATTGCTAACCAACAGCCTCAACAACCGCCTTATGCAGGAAAAATGTAACTCCCTAAACTGGCATTGCATTGAACTTTTTGGACAAGTCAAGAGTAAAAAAGCTCTCACGACTTGAACTCTGCTTCTTGAATGCATAGGTAACTGTTTTCTCCTGTCATTCACGATTTGCATTAGGTGGGCATGTATGCGTTAAAAAGACTTTCATAAATCCACATCATAAAAGTATGCTATGCTGCGTGGTAAATTTTCTTATATAGTTTCCCTAAAGTCTGATCGTGTAATAATATAAAATGTGAAAAAATCTCTTTACGGTTGACTTCATATTTTTTCTGCTGTTACATATTTATCTTAATCCATATTTTATCCTTATTTTAAATTTAACCAATCGAATTACAGTTGGTAATCTTTATTCGCACTCGTGCATACGACTATCGTGATTTTTTCTTACAGAACTACATCCTGATAACACTGTGAAAATGCAAATATATATTCTCTGGAATCTGGAGAAAGGCAAGAGACCATATTTAAGAGTATTACATCTTATCAGCAAAACTAATGCTGATGATGTTATGTATTTTCAAAACGTCATGTAGTTTCATATCAGTGATCGCACCCCCAATGATGTTCTCAATTGAGAAAATTGCCAAGTGTTATGAAATAAAAAGAAGACTTTTTGAATTTTTGCTTGACTTATACAGTCTTTGAGGTCATTGATAGAATGGTATAATATATTTAATGATGATTCGATACATAGCAATGAAAAGGTGCGAAATAATATCTGCTTGTAACATCTCTGGTATGTTTCATAGGTGGAAGGAAGGATATCCAGCCAAGTGTGTAAAAAAATTAACAGAGGATTGCAAAGATGCTATATTTGCTGTTTGTATCAAGAAAATGTTGGCCTTATTACTATCAGAGCCCTGTTTTCGGTTCTATCCAGAGAACCCAATTTAAGTTTCTTACAGACTTGTGGTTACCAAAGGTCGTACAATACTACATACTGTGGAGCAGCAGTTTCATGTACAGATATTTTTTGGAAGTTGCACATCATTATCGAGTCAAAAGTAAAACCGTAGATTCCCTTTGAAGATACAAAGTAGCTTAATGTACAACTCTGATATTCACTTAGCACACACCTATATAGTTATTTTGAGATACAGTCGGACATATTATATGCATAGGTGTATGTCTGGGGGTAGATTAATAAGACAGTCTGTGAAAGAGAGCCGTTGTTTAGGTGGTGAAACGCCAGGCCTCCTAATAATCTAATCTGTGTAGATAGACATCATGACGCCAATCCAAAAAAATCATCTGCGAAACCGAGAGAGTATGGTGGTGGTGGTTGAGGAGGAGAGAGTGATGTATTTAAAAAGTTTATTTTTGTACTCCATCCAAAATTCCTTACGCCAGCTCGACCAAGTGAAGCTGTAAAAAGGATTGTCGACCACCAAGCAAGAAAAATTTTCTCCTTCATTCATAAAACCACTATATTTAAACGGGACGACATTGGATGTGTAAAGAAAAACAAGATTGATGCAATTTTACTCATATTTTCCCACCATCCAATTTTCACTTCATCATCTACAAATACAAAAACCTGTAATAACCTGTGTAATTCAACCGAAATGTCTATTCTCGTTGTAAAAACACGATTTATACATTTTTTCAAAAACATAAAAAACAAAATCTGCAACTGATACCCGGGCTAAACGAATTAAATGTTATAGCATATTCGTGGTCTGGTCGTGCACATTTCAAAATAATATCACACCATCTTTTGTATGTTCCTCCTTTCCGCACAACCTCTCCTCTAGACTTTATTATGAGCATTAAAAGAACATATTTTTACTAGTAATAATGAGCCAAGCCTGCACTACCCCATGACGAATTCATGTTTAATGGTAATTAACATGGGGCTTTAGTACCCATTAAATCCCTCTGTCGGGTGGTCAAAAGATTCAAATCAATCATACCAAAGAAAAGGATAACCGAACTTCCACAACGCATGCTTTACAACTTACAACAGCAAATGAGCAGCACTTAAAAGTGCAAGTAGGTATTTAACCTCGGTGTAAAGTTAAAATTCATAAAATACGCTGTGTACTAAAATTATAATTGTTTACGTATCCATATGATGCATAACACGAAATACATAACTTTCTACAATGTTAACAACAACTGTGTGCGTTCATTCTCCTTTCCAACCTCCCACTACTTTCATTCAATACACAAAGGTACACGACGACGATCAAGTACGGTGAAGTAATCAACAATCCTTGCACACAAATGTGCGTTATTGTAGAGAACTGCTTAAATTTATGGAATATCAAAATTGTGAAGACTACACAGAGATTGCCACAATCTGTGTTTATAGACAGTGCTTATCAGACAACCTACAACACAGTCCTTTGCAGAAAAAATTACATTTCGGTAAAATAATTTTCGTATGATTGTAGGAGTTTAGATGTGCATCCCTCCTCATTATCACCACACACCAAGATCGATCATGATACCTTTTGAAATGATGAGGTCTTTTAATACAAAAAATTGGTATGATGGAAGTATGGACGTACGAGATATATATTACAACTATTGAACTCAAGAGTGCGAGTTATTCTCTTCTTAGTGAAAACAACAAAAAAAACGTGTTTACCCGTGCCGTACTATAAGATGTTTATAAAAGGAGCCATGCAAGTTTAACGATCCATAATACGTTCGCTCATCTTCTCATATGTAGATCAATTAGGAGCAATATTAATTTATTTTTATGATTATTGCTTGTTCGTGAGGTACTGGCTAGCGTTGAGGTGAATGTAGTGCAGTGCAAGCATACCTAAGCAAAGAAATCCAGGTAGGCCAAGTTTTTTGAGGATTTTTTATGGAAATGGGAAAATTAGGGATTTTTTTCTCTCTCCTGTCTGTGCGGTGCGTATCAGTAAACCGCTAGGGATTCTCGCAGCCAGCAGACGATGCAAGAGCAAAAGTAGCCGGTATAAAAATGAAAACAATAGGATGAACGCGCGAGAAAAGATAAAAAATATATAATGTCTAATCTACACACCAAAAAAACTGAGGAGAATCTCTGAGAGCAAAATATAAGTATTATGTATTACACTTTATGCACCTGAAATGATGATGGCGAAAATTCCTCTTTCTAACTCGTTTCCACGAACAGTTTATATGTTTGTGGAGGGTGGGTTTATCTCCAAAATTTTCCTCTGATGAAGATTTTATGGTTTATACCTACAGTGATGAATAGTAGCCAATTTCGCACCGCATCATTTTCCAATCTGGGAAATAAGCAACCACTTTCTCATCTTCTTGCCTTTCATCAAGAAGATCACACAATCAATAAAAATGAGTAATACACAATTCATTTCCTTCCCACAAACATGAATCCGCTGCAGCTGAGCAGTTTGGCCAAAAATGATCACTGGTCTCCCTTTCTCTCTCTCTCTCTTCCTTTTGCACCTGATGCATCCCACTTTTCTCACGGGTGGTTGCACTTTATTCTGTTTGATTAGCAAATTATATTTTCCTTTAGACATTTTCCCGCTCGTCCAATGTAAATACACACTCACACAAGAAGAGCATCTAATGTACATATTATGTGCAATGCGCGCCTTGCATTGTCATAAAACACTAAAAAGAGAAGTAAAAGATCACAAATGAATGAATACCTAAATGTTAGTGTACACGGTGATAATCAAGGCACAAGATTGAAACAGCATCAGGGAGAGAGAGAGGTTATTATAATATGATGCTTGGTTCTTACTTGATTCCAGTTGCAGTAATAAAAAGTGAATTACATCATCCCACATTCATATCAAAACATAAATCATCATTACTGTATCAGTTTAGGTGTATCGCCATGTACAAAAGTAGAAATGATGATTAGATGAAATAAACTGATAGCATGCAAACCACATTTTTGCTGCACACACAAAGGTTACCACTTTTGAATTTGGATATACATATATCCTCATATGAAAACAGGTATACACAAAGAACTCTTTTCTTCAATGCTCTCTCCCTTGCAACAACAATCCTTAGGGCAAATCAATCTTCCATTTTGATGGAACAAATGACTATTAATGACCTAGGATGCTATACAGCAAAGTTACAATACTGGCAAACGAAGTAGTAGTTTTAGTAGTGATTTTTGCTTGTCCAGATTTTTTTAGCCCTTCTCTTCTAACTATCATCTCTCTTTCTTTTTAGAAGACCAGTAATGCACAGCACAAATTTTATTACGAGTTCGTCGATAGACTGTGACTGTGTTCTGCATGTCTGGTGCTGTGGATATAACTACAAAAAAATACCAGACTTGAAGACAACGACCTGGACCTTTTTAATGTTAAAAGTAGTTTTATATTTCCATATTTCAAAAAATATTGCTTTATGATGGACAACCTCATAACAGCATGTCTTTCATGAATGCACAGACACCATGTAATATATTCTACATTTATTCTGCTTTCCATTCGAATTTCTTACTCTCCTCAACAGTTTGTTCTAGTATTAGTGGTAATAGGGGAGATAAGGTAGGTATTATGGTATTCGGTGGTTCACTTTGTAAAAAAAAGTCTGTGATCTTGTTCGACGAGCGGCCGTAGCGTACGTATAACAGATTTAAGATAAGGTTGAGACCAGAAGGAGAGAAGATTTGTTGACTATCATGTCTTTCTATTAACTGACTTTCACGACTATCATCATCATCGTCATCATTATCATCATCATGAGTTTTTGGTGATAGCTATAACACATCACAGTTTCCTTGTGGCTGTGGTTTACTCTTTTTCGACCATGCCATCATCATCATGATCGTTGTCGTCGTCGTCAGGAGTATGATTTTTTTTAGCTTAGAGCCCATAATATTGCACACGGGTAGGGGTAGTAATCAAACCAAACTCAGCAAGAGTACAAGATTTTACAAAGGGAAACCGAACTGCCATATTGCATAAAGATAGATGCCTTTACCGAGCGAGTACTGATTTGACTGATTGCATCTTCTTTTATTTTTGTGGGAAAAGATTATAACAAAAGACGAAGAAATATTCTTCATTATTAGTAGCTTTGTATACACACGACAGAAAGAAGCTGTTCTTCACCATCACCACCACCTCGTCACCTCAAGGAGCACAGTGCGGTTTAGAGCTTTTTGCTGTTGTGTTGAGGGTGTGCAGTAATGCGAAAAATATCGAAATATGCTAAAACTACAATAATATTTCAAATTCAAATATTTCACGTATGTGTGCTGCTATTTTAAAGTTTATTATTATTATTAATATCTTAAATATGCTCTAATGCACGACCAGCAGAATTTTAAAATGTATTTTTATGTATTTTACAACCATACTTGGCACAACTCCTTTGAAGACAAAGATTGTGGTTGATTTGTTACATGAATGTCAGGATTCACAAAGGGATCAAGTCAACTTTATCCATTGTCACTACAAATCGATTGCTGAAACCTATTTAGCATCTCAGAGTAATCCAAAAATGATGAATATGACCTTTGATCCCCCTGGAGTCCACAAGACTCCAGTGGGAACGAATCCGGTTCCATCATCGCACGTGTATAATAACTACTTATTAGGTAGCTAGCTGGGTTTACCTCGGGTGCCCATCTTCACGATCATCCGAGCCATTGACCATAATAAATACCCTAATTTGCGAAAACTTCCTTAAAGGGTTATCGTCTATACTCGTACAACCGGACGTCTGAGTACAGCAAACAAAATTATCCCCTCGAAAAGTGGCTGGTCGTAAATAATGATATTGTAATCGGTTACCATAATACGAGCCAAAGATCATAAAGAGTAAGATCACTGGTACATGAAGTAACCCAAGAATCTCACAGCCATTTTTGTACAAGCCATGAGCGATTCACCGTCTTGTTCATCTACCAGTTTGCAGTCTCTTCTTGCTATTGAAAATGAGGATGGTGCGAGATGATAATTTGAATATAAAATTTCCGTCATGTACAACTAGGTTTGTTCTAGTGGCTAGCTGGCTGGGCTAGATCTTTTCTCGGAATACAAACGGATCAAGTCAGTAATGCACTTGCACAAACGCAATACCCATTTTCGACTCGATGACGTAACAACATAAAGTTGAACGTATTGACATTATAGAAAAATACTCGCTTTATCCGCTACTGTCTGACGTGAAATTTTTTATTGTTTAAAAAAACACTCTATTATGTTCATTGAATTAATTGGCAACTACTGAATGTAGCTGACTTCTTTACACGATTTTCTTCGGTCATTTCAGCTCAGCGTTTCGTGAGAAGATGACCACTTGACTAGGTGCCGGAATGTTTGATGAGGAACACGCAGACAGAGAGCTGCGTCAGCTCCTGTGAACACACTGACTTGATGATGATATAATTGGGTTTAATTTCAAAGGTTAAATCACAGCTCAGTGAATAAATGCTTGGACGAAAAGCTTGAAATCACATCTGGCGACTGTAATTAGATTGACTCATAGAATCATTATCAAAAAAAGTTGCAGAAAAAGGTAGAAAAACAACATCCGAAGACCTACACGAAAGATTCGAGAGCATAATGTTTGGTTCTTTGGCCCGAAGTATTTGTTGTAGGATGTGTGCATATCCCAAAATAAAAAACCCTAAATTACAGTTTCAGCTAATACCTCTGAGGGATGACAGAAACTGATAAAATTAACCCTTGTCTGGCTATTCCTAGTCCAGGGGCATTTAGTGGCTGCGTGTGCTTCGTTGACTTGTGGTAACTCTAATTGAATACGAATTTCTTTACACGCTAAACCCCAGTCGCCTCAGTGTTTTCTGCTCTGTTGTTGTAAAAATAAAATTATGCACGAGTAGATGCAACGAGGCACACTGTAATCCATAAAATTGATTAATTAGTGGTAAGAAAATACTGCTTTGACTTGTAATTTTTTTTCTTTGAAAGAAAAGAAAGACAAACAAGAAAAATACCTGTTGAAGCGGGTTGTGCTTTGCTGCAATTTGTTTGCCCTATAGGTTAATAACAGCACAGCAACATGACTTTTATTTTCATCGTTACTCGTAACTCATTTTCATAATGCCATCACGGGGGAATTGTGCGCGATTAGGATTGTTATTGTTATTATTATCGGTCATGGTACGTTAATCTTTATGCTGGGTTTGCTGCAATTACGTCACCGTTTTCGACAAAAGCAGTGGGAAAAGGGTCATCATCAGACACCATACATACATTGTTGTAATGTACTTTGTCTGCAAAATCAGTAAAATGGCAACTAAACACTCTGATTGTGCTCCTCTTTTTACAAAAAAACTCCAGGATCTGACATAACGGTATATAGCTGTTCACTATGTTTTGGTAAGATTTTGACAACAAAAACAACCAAAAAAATTCCCAAGTGAAAAATGTTCAAGGATACTGTAAAAGTAGCATAGTTTCATCTCGTTTGCAAAGGGTAAAAGAGATGTATTGAAGGTTTCGCAGTGCTTTAGTCGCCAACTTTTTGTTCCTCTAACATATTTATACAATGTGGAAGCTTGTCATTGTCACTTGTTTTTTTCTTACCTGGATATCACTTCTCTGTATTGCATACCTGTGTAAAGTTGTGAGCATTAATAGTTTACTGCCAAGTTGATAGTTAAAAATACACAAGAAATTTTATCTTGAAAGAAAACTCATTTTTCAAATTTCAAAAAGCAGCATTCCCTTGTGTCAGCCGATAAACAAAACTAGAAGTGGTAACCAAAAGAGCAACACGGATTATATTTCATGTAAACTTGTGAAAGCAGCCATTATTAACAAGCGGCAAGTAGTAATGTTTTGTTGTTAGTTTCACGTTGGTTTGACCGATGATGGAGGTGTACGGTTGGTGGTGGTGATTATATCTTGTACTGTTAATACGCTTTTTTCCACCTTCTTCTCCTCTATTCATCATTAGAAATGTGAACGGTGCAGTAAAGTGGTCTCGAAGGGGTGAAAGAGGG
Organism: Callyntrura guangdongensis; assembly: GCA_027744295.1. Classification (NCBI taxonomy): domain Eukaryota; kingdom Metazoa; phylum Arthropoda; class Collembola; order Entomobryomorpha; family Paronellidae; genus Callyntrura; species Callyntrura guangdongensis. The sequence continues at coordinate 27,245 of JAHZNB010006564.1, forward strand.
AAAAGCATTAAATGGTTTGTTTTTTGTTGGGGTATAAATGGGTAATAAGTAAGACACAAATGAATGGTACATAGTTTACGACGTCGGCTTTTTGCGCCTAACAAAAAAAGAAAAATAAGCAAAGATGTTAAATATTTCACCATTTATGGTCTTGCAAACACCCTGTAACTAACCCTCTGCTTTTTAATACTTTTTTTTTCAAACTGACACTGGACATGGTGGCGCTGTGTTTACAGCTTAAATTTACAATCGCTTGTGCTGCTGTGTGGCTCTGACTTTATCACACTGAATGCAGCTCTACTAGGACTAGGGCTCGCTGGGGATTATTGGAAATAATACTATCACAATATGTGCGATTGATGCACACCTTCAACAACATTATTTTTCATCATTATTTATTTACACGCTTACATAATACGCTTTTGACGGAGATTTATTCATTCAATGAACCATGGGACCTCGTGTATGACATTACTGTGTTCTCAAGCGTGTGGGGGACGCCAAACGACATTCATTACGACGAGTATAACATTCAGCCAAAGATGATCTCAATTCCTGATACAGTAACATCATATTTAGGAAAAATTACGCCAACTTGACAAGTTATTGCACAAAGATAAAAATTTATTTAGCAAGCGCTTAATAATTGTCAATAGCCTCCTGTACCACGAACCTGCTGTTTTCTCGCTTGTCAGCGACCTATTCAATCAAGTGCTTATACGTACATACATGACGTGTTTGTGCGCGTTCATTCACACCACCAGCAGTTCAGCCATGTCATGTTCCCTACCCTCCTCGATTGTTATACTTTTACAACTAACTTATAAACTGACTTCGTCAGTAATTGCATATTTCAGCGAGCATTTATTTGAGCATTTTTGTACCTGCACACACACTTTAGGTTGCTGTTAATCGGCTCGCCCCTTCAAGTTGTAATAACTTTCTTGTGTGTGTAAATTCACCTGCTGAATAATATATCCCCCTGTGAACATTCACTTGAATGGTTTTTTAAACTTCAAAAACTGGATTAGCAGCATGGGAGCTGGAGACCTACAATAATAGCAAACATCATTTTTACAAGCATAAATAATCACCCTTCCCTTTCATTCATACTTTCCTGCTGACTGTACACTCTCTGCTCCCTGGTAAAAATTATGACCATTTGAATGGCAGGCAAGTGGCAAGCCTGAGAGAGAGAGAGAATTTGAATGAAATTCTAGACCTAGACCAACCGAGTCTTGTCGTTCTCGTAATAATAGCAATTGAACTTTGCCCGTTCTTTTGTTAGTTATACAATCCTCTAATATGAGAGAACCCATCGCTGGTGTAAATCATCCAACCTACCACATCACCACACCACAAGTGTAGACGCATTAAGAGAAAGTCGGTTTTGCATAATTATTACCTACGTATCTGGGAGAGGCTTCTGTCACCACAACTCCGTTGAAGAGTACTTGTGTACTCTGCGCTTCTGCCAGAGAGTTGTTGTCTCATTGAGATTCATTTTGATGCTTTGAAGCATATCATGTGGCATGTAAAAAGGCAGTGGATATACCTTTAATAGTTACCGAGATCAAAATGAGAGATAGCAAACCTAGAATCACCACAACGCAACACAAGTGTTAGTCATGTCTGATCTCTTGTTTACACATAAATGTCCCACTCACGTCACTTATCCTATCCCTACCTTGTATTTTATTAAAATTGCACCGAATTCAGGCACTGCCTCACAAATAGGTAGGTACCTGTCCAGGCCCAAATAATCCAAAATTCAACCCCTTTTTAGTTAGGAGTTTCCTTGTAGCGTAATTTATTTAGATATATTACCACCATATGAATGAATTTACGGACCACTTTGCTGACTGCAAAATTAAGTCTCAATAAAGCGGAACGATGCTACCTTCTCTGGTTTGGTTAAAAATCATTGAGACAGTGTACGTGGACGAGAGAGACAAGTCCGAGATGCTGCCAATACACATCAAAAAGCGTATATAGATGTCGAAGATAAGAATGTGTATCAATGCAAACGTATTTTTATGGATTAACATGTTTGTAAACGGTGGTAGCTACCCTACAGTCAACCTTCAGACCATTACATAAAAATAAATGGCGATGACATCTGCATATATGGCATCAAACGGCCGTGTTCGTGTTTCTCCGGTTTTTCTATAATATTATTAAATTCTATTACTTCACCCCTTCTTGTACGTTATGCACCTAATTAATGTGGTGACTGACGCTTGCTGGTTTCGTGACATTCACACGGTTGGATTATTGCTACATCATTGCATTGATAGCGACATATACAAATATGTGGTGTAGAAGTAGAAATCTTCTGAATATAAATGAATGCACTTTATATCTCAAAGTGGTGTAATACGTTATTTTATTGCAATTTGTGGTATTATAAAATTTGCATTAATTTTTCTGCAAGAGTTTGTCATCTTAAAATGTAAAGTTGATTTTTACCTACATAAAATGTCAACTTTCAGGAGTCAGCTACAATGATTTACATGGTAAATTCCTTGTAAGAAACGTCAATGTCGAAATGTCTCTCCTATTTTTATATCAACAACGTTGTTATCTTCTGTATTTATGTGCTTGTGTTCCTCAGTCAAAATCCCTCTGCTACTTTGACCAGCTAAAAAAATATATCCAGATGGCATCTTGCTTTTCTCTCGTTTGGCATCACAAACAAT
>JAHZNB010006565.1:0-14191 GCA_027744295.1 Callyntrura guangdongensis
TTAAACCCTCGGATAACATTATACTATACATATTTGCTATTTTACAGCGGACTCTGCCTGTAGCGCTACTGCATATCTTGGTGGAGTAAAGGCGAATGAAGGCACCATCGGCGTAACCTCAGATGTTATTAAAGGTAACTGCACAGCACAGAATATTCCAGCCAACCAAGTGCAAGGAATTGTGTCATGGGCGCAGGTTGCTGGAAAGTCTACGGGGGTGGTCACCACCACATCAATTACTGACGCCACTCCAACAGGTTGCTACGCACACACGGCAAATCGGGAATGGCAATGTGACGCCGACATGATAAAGTTGGGAGCCGATCCAAATGCCTGTGACGACATTGCAAAACAGCTTATTTTACGAGAACCGGGGAAACACATGAATGTTATCATGGGAGGAGGTCGCACAAAGTTTGTACCAAATACGGTTGTGGATTCTGATGGAGCTCGCGGCGAAAGGGCGGATGGGCAGAATCTCATTGAGACCTGGAAGACAATGAAAGCTGGTTCAAATGGCGTTTTTGTGGAATCCGCACTGGAACTTGCTGCAGTAAATGTTTCGAGTACAGATAACTTGTTGGGTTTGTTTTCATCGGGTCACCTGGAGTATTTTCATGAACAAGCAGCAAAAGGAGATCCCAGATTGGTTGTCAGGCTCAAAGATCACTTTGGGAGTCCATTGAATTTGATCGGGCGATTCAACAAGGCGACCAAATGACTGACGATTGCGATACGTTGATTGTGGTCACAGCAGATCACGGTCATACCATGAGCTTTGCCGGATACCCTCCTCGCGGTAATGACATAATGGGAGTTGTGGGTTTGGGCACGGATAATTTACCGTATTCAACCTTAAATTACGCCAACGGTCCTGGCTGGAAGCGCTTTGAAAATGAAATGCGACACAATATCAGTAAAGATGACTTGAATGATTTAACTTATAGCGAAGTACCATTAGTTCCATTGCCCAAAGAAAGTCATGGAGGTCAGGATGTGCTGATTGCGGCCAAGGGACCGTTTGCTCATTTATTTTCTGGATTCCATGAGCAGAATTATATTCCATTTGCCATGGGTTATGCTTCGTGTATTGGTTACGGACCAACTTATTGCCGCGATCCTACCTATCAACGTAGTGGTCACCCAAAGTATCCCTGCGTAGGTTACAACTACAAGAACACTGTCAACAACCGTTGGCACAGAGATTGGATAGTCCAAAAATAAATTCGAAAACTCAAATTAGTGTGTTCAGTGGTTTCAAACGTTAAGCGATTAATATTGAAAATAAAAGAAATAATTTTCGTTGTTGACACAGTACACAAATATTTATTACAATGTTATTATTATTATTACTATTTATTTACTACCAAAAATCCAGAAGGAACATTTGAGCAGAAGGAATTTGTATCATTAAAATCCATTTGTTTTTCTTCCATTGCGAAGAACATTGAGGTACAATTAGCATTTAACTTGGAAACACTGATATGTTATTCGTAGTAAAGGTTAGTGCAGACATTTTACCATCGTCAAATGTTTTTATTTCTGTATGAATTCATAGGCATTTATATTCATTTCATTATTGAAGCAATGCCACACATGATAGTCAGAAGGCCAGTGCTTTGCTTTGTGCTAAAATCGTCAATCAATATCAATAAGTTACGATAACGATGGAGTTTTCTATAAATACTTATTAAACCTGTTCAAACCTGATTTAGGAAGCTAGCAAGATTACCCATGACTATGTACTCTAATTCTGATAGGCTCCGTTAGTTTTTGGAATATTTTATGAGTACTTGAGTACATATATTAGAACGCATTTCCAATAGTTTCCTTGTATAGTAATAGTCAAAAGTCATACATTGATGCGATAAGTATGATAATTTTAAAGTACTTTGAACATGATAATTGTGATAATATGAGGTAGAAGGTACGTATGCATGTACAGAAACCTAAATGCATCTTTGACGCGGAAACCCAAAGGTTCCCATAAAGCTAGCCAATCTTATGAATTTATTAATTCCTCGCGTATGAAATAAATTCGGTAAAATAAAAACTAAGATTTTTTCCGTTTTAACAAAACCATCCCATGCAATATCTTTTTACTAACAATGAATGTAAAGTTGCAACGAATCAATTTTAAAAACAATATAATTATCATTATATCAACACTGGCTCGGGTCAAACCAACCATCGTTGGAGGCCTCGGTACTACTTAGCTGGTAAGAAATTTAATGATATTTAGGAAATACTTGTAAAATTGTTTTTATACAAACGTACATAATATAGAATAATATATTCCCTTCAGTTTGACGTAATAGCAAAAGCATCAGATTTGAAATATTGACGAAAAGGCAGAATATAAATCATTGAAGGTGTTTATTGATATCTTATGACAAAATGTTTTTGTTATTATTTAATACACATTTCATAATTCCTTATTAATTATGGTTTGCACCATAATTAATATGCACCATTGCAATTCATGTTGCATTTTGGATATTTAAATTTTATATTTTATCAGACACACCATGCTTTTTTCACCGTTGTATACAGAGTAGTGGGAATATGCGCAGAAGAGTATTTCTTCGGAAATAATGCATTCATAAATTATTGCCAGTAAGACCTAAACAATGGCTGACGGGAAGAAATTTTACTTGAGCAACTTTACCGTTTGTTACATAAAAGATTCCCATACAAACATTTTAAGCATATATGTTAACATCTGATAGGTTGTCTGGATATGAAAAATGACATAAGTCCTACGAAATAACGCAACCCTTCTCACAAGGCTTTGTTTCCGTTTCACAGTCTTCTTGTTGTTTCGATTTGTGACCTGCGATAGGCAACAGTTGGTCACCTACGTAATAAAGTAAGTACAAAATATATGATTACTGCACACTTACGCAATAGTTTACTATATGTTTTCATTATACGTACGAATAGCATGAGCGCCGGCCGTTAATGAAATTGTAATTGTGACAGCCAAAACGGCTATAACCGCCCATAATTTCACTTGAGAAACCATAACGTTCAATTAATGTTAGCTCAGGTAAACTGAAGTAGAGAATTGAATTTTTACTTGATCAAAGAACAGTTGTACTCGCTGCCTACTAGCATAGTAAGACAATATAAGTTCAATAAGATGCAAACAGTTTATATACCCCTGACGTACACATTGTTACAATAACAAATCAGTTTACAAGTGCCGAACAACAGGGGAAAGTTTTTAGTTGGGTGAATATAATGCTTATATCGTTTTCGTAAGTTCTGGAATGGCGCAGGAAACAAAGGCCACATACCAGATGGACAAGCTAATTATCTAAACGTTAGTACGATGTGTGTCTTATTTGCACTCATTTTACAAACGTTTGCGGTAGGTTTTAATTGTATAATATTTGCAGGTATAATGTTGGATTGGTGTTCACAGACAAGCTAATTATCTAAACGTTAGTACGATGTGTGTCTTATTTGCACTCATTTTACAAACGTTTGCGGTAGGTTTTAATTGTATAATATTTGCAGGTATAATGTTGGATTGCTGTTCACAAAAAGGGGGCACTCTGTTTTAAAGCATCAATTAGGTTAGATTTAAATAGGTTATGTTAATTTTACGAAGGGATTCCACATTTTCAAGTTATTTATTTTTTCATTTCGTCATATGTATATACACGTAAGTTAGGTAACAATTAATTGGTTCTTACGCTAAAGCATATAGTTACCTCCATTTGTAAAAACCAACCTATTGTGGTAAACTAAAAACTTAGTTTTGTACTACTACTTTTTATAAACCAGAAAGTTTTAAGAACGTGACATGACTTTTTAATTGGGTTGCTGGTCATTTTGAATGCCTCAAACCACTTGCCACAATGCTGCAGCACAAGGAAACCATACAATTTATAACATGGCTAAGTTGTGATTATTGAGTTTGATTCAATACATTACTGTTGAACATTTTCACTTCAAAAGACCTGTTTTGAACTACGGCTTTCAGATAAGTATCCAATTGCTTCTTAATTATTAAATACCGTATGAGCATGCTCAAATGAAATTTAGAAAGTATTCGTTGGCGGAGCCAAAAACAATGTTTGCCCAGATATTTCATCACATGCCAATTTTGATTTGAATATGCACATAATAAAAAGAACCATGACTAATTATTTTAAACATTTGTTTCTTAAGATTTTGCATGTACTTATATGCTCATTGTTATTATTTTTATTCGAAAACTAAAAAGTCAGGTAATGTTAGTTAGTTACCTAGTTGCCGAAATCTTCGTTCGAAATCAATTTATCAACAATGCAACTCTTTATGAAGTTGCAAAAATTTAGCCGGGTTATTGTGTACGTAAATGCTGAAACTTGAGAGCGACCCCAGGGAATTATGAATCTCGGGGAAAACTAAAAAATCATGAACGAGCTTAGTTCTGTAACATTGTGGGGTTACACTTCACCTAAAATTCATTGCATAAATTCGTTCGTAAATAAATTCGTAAGCTTTATAGTTTTATACCAACTGAACGGCATCACAATAATGTTAAATATAATTTATAAAGTCCTCATGCTAGAGAAAAATCTCAGTTAAAAACATTTTATAGAAATAATTGAAAACGTTGTTGAGGCTTGAGATTTTTAATTATTATCGTTGCTAGCCTACGATCTATATGATTGCAACTTTTGTTATTCATTTGTAAATATAAAAACTTAATCTACTTAATGTATATAATCTGAATTAGATAAATACTACATACATATGTATGTATGTTGAACACATGATACCAAATGCTAGTATGATTTTTACTTTTTATTGTCAAGTGATTAAAATACACTATTTATCATTGTTTTACTAAAGGTTCATTTATCATAGTATTTAATTGTTTCCAGTTTGAAATGCTAAACCCCATTCTATAGTAAATATTATAGATTGGTATAATGACATCAGTTACTATTACTGTGATGTTTCTCTGTTGTCCTAGTAGACGTATGAACACAACCACTTCCAGCAAACCTTGTCACAAATTGTTAAATTAACTTTGAATCATTTTTATTGTAAAAGCTGTTATTATCAACCAAAATCCAAGCAAAAAATTATTAAGCAGTTCAAAGAAGCTAAATACTATAATTATTTTTTAGGTAGTATACATTACTTGAAAGTAAATAATAATTCAATTTCATATCAACTGTTGTTTTGTCTCCACATAAATAGTTTTACAATGTCTACTAAAATACCAATAAATTTCAGCGTTGTTGTTATACTAATAGCACAAATTCTTGATAAATAGTTAGAACTATGCCGTATATAAACTGGTAAAAATGATCATGAGAATGATTATTGCAGTTTATTTTATATTATAAATCAATAATAGTATATCATTTAAAGTTGGACATTGGGTTTTAAATACTGGATAATTTTACATACATACTTAAACTCATGGTATTCGTTTAAATCTGAGGAATTGTATACCAACAATTTTCTTTTATTACCATAACAAATAGTAACAACAAAATCTTCAAACCATTAAATTTTCGAAAAAATGCTTTCCTGTATTTCTAATACGGACGCAAAACAGGTTATTGAATTTCAATGGTATAAAATTCAACGTTTACATAGTATTTCAAACTGTCGGTCTTTTTTGCTATGACTGCAATACTTTTCGAGACAATTTCTTGTTCTACCTTAGTCTATTTTGTAAAACAGACGATATAACAATATCGGATAGTTCGCATTTTTTTCAAAAGCTTTATTGATGGGGTAATCAACAACTGTCGACAAACGAAAGTATCTTGCACTGTAACATTACATTTGTTTTTACTTGATCCTTAATACTGAGATAGTTAAAAAAAATTTCATTATGTTTAGTCAGCGTCTTAACCGTATGGTTTATTTCGTGTTAAGTTGGGCTAAAATATTAGCTGTAACACCGTTGAGGTTTAACAGACACCAGACCAAGTTCTATCATTGACACAGACTTGAGGTTTCGGCGTAAAATGAACTGTAACTTCTACCTTGTCATAATTTGGCTACTTGGTTCAATCTTGAAAGTAATTGGTTACTACCAACAAAAATATATAGACGGTATGAACCTTTGCCTAGCTTTCCTAATAGGAGCATCCGTTATGATTGTGTCACTAACTATATCGCAATTTTTCGCAAAAGATGGGTGCATAATTTTAAACGGGCTGTTTGGATACATGCACTATTTGAATGGTCAGTAATTGAATAAAACATTAGAGTTGTCCGTTTTCCATTTTTTAATTGTCATTTTAAAAGTATTTTGCTTTATGCGTACATACAGAAAACTACATGCCTTCCAAAATGTCGTCCTCCCACAAGAGGGTCAACTTGGTTCACGATTTTGGTGTTCTCCTTATAGTCGTCTGCCTTGGAGGATTAAATCTGGCCTTATTTGTTTTCATCTTTGTAGACCCAACGGATACAATTTTTGTTGGATCCATATTTCCTGCCAAATTTATGCCACTGCCACTGAAAACGATTATGTTACTGCTTCATGGATATCTGCTGACATATTTGCACGTCAATTGCATAGTACTGGGCGTTGGAACCTTCACTTACGGGTTCTATGTTATCTACTTTTACACCACGGAATTGCGTTTAGGTCAAAAGCCAGAAAAGTATCTCAGTCTGGGTAAACTTCGTCAGTCAGCTACTGAGATAATACATGTGTTTCGAGGGTTTCAACTGTTACACAAGAACTCTCTCGCCTTGTATGGACCCTACATTTTAGTATTCAACGCAGGCTTCATGATATCGGCTCTTTATCTCAATTTCGTGCTGATTCGATATTGGGCGCACCTACAGACATTTGCAAGAATGCCACTCATGATCGGAAATGTCACCGTGTTGGGAACCTGGACTGGAGTACTGGAACTAGGGAGGATTTTATTTTATCGGGGAAATAAAGTGCTGAACAGCTGGAAAGGGGACAAATGGAAGACAGCGGACGAGACCAACCTAATGAAACGGTTCCGGTTGTCTTGTCAACCCATTTTGCTTGCGTATGGTACACATTTTGTGATTAAGAAAGGGAGTCTATTTGGATTCTATCGAGGAGTGACAAGAGGAGTATGTCGGGCTTTACTGACAACAAAATAAGTACCTACTCAAATAGTTTTGATGTTGGTGCATCATTTTAAATGCTAGTACCATATAGTTACAACTAGTGTAGCGTACCTCGTACAAATAGAACACATTTTTCCAACCTTAAGACCACAATGTTTAACTTACCAATATTATGTCAATTGATACAAAGTTAGACTTGGTAGTCAGACTAAACTTGTTAAAAATAAGATTTCAGATGGGCAAAGGCAAAATGAATTACAACTCGTAAAGTGTTGAATTACTTAGTTGAATTAAAAATTACATTTACAAAGTCTAGAGCGAGACTTTATTAATTTATAGGAGTTGATATATCAATGTTCTACACAAATGTGGTCGTACTACAGGTAGTGGTAAGTTTAGGATACATACATTTATTTGTCTAGTTACCGATTTTCGTGCGTCTTATTTGTGTTGGGAGGTATACTTAAATTGTTATGCCTATAATACATGAAATATTGTAAAAGAAAAAAAAACAACATTAAAAATACCGATAAAGTTACACGAAAAGTCATCCATGCTAAATTAATACTTTATATCATTTACATGACGTAAATATTTTATAACTATCAAATTGCGTCATATTACTCTTCAACTTTTATACTAATTATTTTTCAACTTATTTTCTGAGCGCCTCAAAGTTTTCAACTTAAATACTCGACTTTTAAGTTTTCTCCAATTAGTGGACATTTTTTCATTCCACTCCTATACCATTCAACCGATATTCTTAGGGTAACCAAAAATAGCAATTGAATGAAAACTGCAAAGAAATTAACGGCAGTTTACTTGAGTATCCTCAACAAACCCACATTTAATAATGTACATGGTAAATTTTCTCCACACACGTAAAACTTTTTCTCAAACAATTGTGCTTTGCCAATCTGCAAAATTGTGCTATGCGGTTTTGTAATGGAATTTCGTCTGGGAAACAAATCGCAGTATTTGATAAGGGATAAATTTGGTAGATGATCGGTTGATAGTGCTTTCAGGATTACTAAGGTTTATCCTTTTTGCTATAATATTTTACTAGTTGGTTCAAGAATATGTCATTTGTTGGTTAATTTATTTTAACAAGTATGATTCAACTTACATGTTTACTGTTCCATTCCATTTGCACATAAATAAATGAATGTGGTTGGTGAGTCCACATTCATGTAGTGTAACTTACTAATTTAAATATCATAATTTCTTGCTACCATTTTTTTCGTTCATAAACTCCGATTTTACTTCACATACGCCAAATCGACAATTTTATGTTGAAGTTAATTTAATTTCGTACTGTTTCGTCATATGACTGTCTTTCCTTGTAAATTGGTCTAGTTCAAACGCAAATTATGCAGAGAACTAAATCTGAAATTCGAGGCGTGCAACTACGCACAAATAAACTGCCTCATATGTTAAAATTAATTAAAATTAAATTGTCATCATATTATAGTGCAAAATTCCTTAGTATATTTTGTTTGCTAAAATGAAATAGGTATTCTGAAAACTGTCAAAATACATAATATGATCATTTTTGGTTCATGTCTTCTGAGATGGTTCTTGCATTTTCACTTCAAAATATCGAATTCGTTGCATAAACAATAGGAAAGACACTTCGAGTCTAAAAAACTAAGCACCAAATAAATGTTTTGATTTTGCTTTATTTTGAAATTCATACGACTATTTTGTACTTTTGTTTAAAAGCAACATGCCTAATTAGGTTGTGTGAAATATTTTTATACAGATAATCATGAACAATGGTTTGAAAGTCTTGCAAGTCGTTTGCCAAACATCATACTTCAGTTTTTGTTTAGTCTACAGTTGGGAAGTTGTACACTGGTTGTGCTGACCGTTTCTTGTTTCCAGCAGGGGCATTGAAACCGAGTCCGGAGGAGGCAGCCCGTTTGTAGTAATGGGCAGATGGATGATTAGAGTTACGCTCAGCGTTAACACCGCGTTTTTCTACTGTTCCCTCTGCAAATACAAAGTATGGTTATTGTTAACAGTTATCTTAATCAAAATTTAAAAATCTTAGATTGTTTAAAGTTTGCAAATACATAGTTTAAATATTTTTAGCTTAATAAGTACCTGTTGGGAGAGTAGGCCAACCTGTCCACTCTTGAGCAGAAGTCAAAACAGCAATCGACGCCACTGCCACCGCCAAGATAATGAGACTCTGTGCTCTCATGATGTGGTTAGAGCAAACTTTGGCTTGGCAAGATGATTACGTTAATAGTACAAGAGAAAATAACTTTGCGAATTGATTATTGCGAATGAATACAAACTTTGGATGTTGCCTTATTTTATATGCTGCCACTTTTGTAAATTACAACAATATAATTGTGGCTTCATCAAGCTGTCGCACCAATTTTGTCAAATCCATCCGTTTCTTAAGTTAACAAGAAGTAATGTAAAATTGCTAACAAACCCCCACAGAACAGTAACTAGGCTACCTCATCCTTTAATTTTCTGTGGTGAAAAGCAATGTACGTGTTCAGGAAGAACAATTAAGTGTTGAACCAATTTGACATTAATGAAATTATGTTTATACGTCACCACGTGAAGTCGGTTTTGTGGTTCTTAGGATTTGAAGTTCTGCAGAAAGATTTCTATGAACTAAAAAGCATTATTGTTCTGACGAAAAGTCAAAGTAAATCTAAATTTGATTGTTTATAAAATTTACGAGTACTAAACCCTTATGCATTGAGCTAGCAATTCCCTTACCTAATCGACCATAGAATATGTTGATGAACCATTAAATAATATAATCAACCTACGATTATTTAAATCATATTACAACTCTGTATTCTTGGTACTTATATAATGCATTACTGTTAAGAAAATACTGGCGACTGGTGAGAGAAGGTTTTACCTAAGATTTTGATAATCCGATTTTATTACGTAGTAGTGTAGTGTAGCCAACACTACTAGAAGCTTCTTCTTTTGGCTTACCAGTGGTGAGCAAAAGCAACGTAATTGTACAATGTTGACCCTAACATTCATTTCAAGGCTATCCATTCACGTCCAAAAATGTTAAATGCTTGCATCGAGAAATAAACACCACTTGTGCATGATGATGATGATGATATGCTCAGTTCAGTTAGCTAATTCTGCCTTTCCATAGAAAACTTAAAATACAATGAAAAAAAGAAAGAAATTAAAAATTTTCTGTTATGAGCCGCATGTTACCGACACTTCAAAAATAAGAAAACGATAACGACCTTAGAAAATCAACCGTGTGTAAAGTAAAGTAAGACAGAAAGATTGATGAATTATCATGCAGATAACAAAGTTAAGGATTTATATATCAACGCGATTAGAAAATAATTATTTAAACAGGATGACTAATTCATTCATTAATCATTACGAAATGAACAACTTATTTCGAAAAAAATACTGACACTGACAACCAATCAGAGGTCATGTTCAATTGTTCGTGTCTGCAATAAATGTAGTTTTCATGTCTCCTGTGAAAAGGTTTTGGTAGGAATTCGCAATTTTTTGAAAATCTGTACGCTTTCAACAACAAAATTAAAAATTAAACCATGGTACATGGCTGATGGCTCCTTGGGTCATGGACTGGTCCTGGTGCTATTCTTAAGTGACAAAGTAGCTGATGTACTTCACGTTGGCTGTCCGTGCTTCCAGACGATAAGTCTGTTTTCGCCAATCGAGTTTTCATCCCTTTTTGCGAAAACAAGCCGAATAATTTTGAGCCGACAAATTTTTGGGTTGGAGTAACCCTATGGTGGCCCCATATTTTTTGGTACCAATCGACTGCATTTTGTCTGAAACGTCCACATCCAAAGTCTCAACGTCTGATGTGCTCAAAAACGAAAGTTACAGCTAATTGAAAATTTCAAAAACTTGGACAAAATTTAACTTGATTTTTTGTCTAACAACCTACAACATATGAGCTACCATTCGACTCAGAATTTAATGCTGATCATTTCTACCGTATACACTTTTTCAAAATCTTGTAACTACAAAGAGTTACCGCCATACAACATTATATGGAATCTTTTTACCCTATACACTTTTTCAAAATCTTGTAACCACAAAGAGTTATCGCCATTTGAAAGTTACAGCCACACTGGTAGGCTATAGGTACTCATATGACACTTTTTTTATGACGCCAGTCAACTCCACATCAAAATCTAAGCAACTTTTATTTCGTATCACTTTGCCCCAACCTGTATCATTTTACCCCAACTTGTTTCATTTTGTCCCAAAACAAAAAAAGAAATTCAAAAGAACAAGGAAGAAATTCATTTCTCGACTTGTCTTTGTATTTTATACAAACTACTATTTAATTCATTTAAACTTCATCTGTTATAATTTAGTTACGCGTCTCAAGGAAAGAAGCAAAGTTCCGACGGTTCATCATAGATACCACTCGGGTATATCTCAGTCCAAACAGAATGAATCAGAATGGGCAAAATGATGCAAGTTGGTGTAAAATGATACAGGTTGGGGCGAAGTGATACGAAATAAAAGTTGCTCAGATTTTGATGTGGACTTGACTGGCGACATAAAAAAGTGTCATGACTCATGAGTACCTATAGTTTCATCGTATTCATGAGTCCTGATGGTTTAGAAGCTAGTGGTTAATTCTGCAAGGGTTTTCTATAAGGGTACTAAAGTTTTAACGGGGAATCCGATGGCGTCCTTAGTTTTTCAAAATTACCTCCCGGTTTGACGCTGCAGCCATTTGAACTTCAACTTCCTGTAGCTCTGAAAATTTGCATTTTAGGGCAAAATGATACGGGACCAAAGTTGCTCAGAATTTGATGGAGAATCGACTGGCACCATAAAATTAGGGGAAAGTTTTTTCACAAAAAATTTCCAAGTTTTTTGAATTTTTAGTTCTTTTTTTCTGAAGCATCTGGAACGCTCATATTAAGGATGTGGACGTTTCAGACAAAATGCAGTCGATTGGCACCAAAAAAATATGGGGCCACCATAGGGTTACTCCAACCGACATTTTCACAGCAGGAAATTGTTACATTTAACAAAATTGGTGCATAGCGCTCCATAAATACCAGAGACACACTTATACTACATTAGACTGTGATCCCATGTACCTAAGAGGTCAAGCTTTTGTTTGATTATAGAGAAGATGATAAGCTACCTGCAAACAAAGTTTGGTGCAAATCGCTATGTAAATAGCAGCAATACGTCTAAATGACCTTTGACAACTTCGACCTAAAGGGCCAAGATTTTCTCTATTTTAGAGGATGTCATAGGCTATCTGGGCGCAACGTTTGGTACAAATCGCCTCATCAATACCAAAGACACCAATACGAACTCTAACTCCGTTCACGTTTGGCTTTAAAATATCCAGTTTACAACTAGAGACCATGCGCTATCTATTGGCGCAAACAATATTCCAAAATTCCCATTTCTGAGATATGGCGCGAAAAAACGGACGCTCAGACGTGTGACCTTTGCTCTTTATCCTGTTAAGTTAGGAGGTCAATCATTTGTTTTCTTTTAAAGTAGAACATAGACTGCCTGTACACAAAGTTTTATGTAAATCGTTCTGTAAATTCCAGAGATACGTCTACATGACATGCCTTCGACTAAGGAGATTAAGATTTTGTTTTCATATAGAGGAGGTCAAGGGTTATCTATGCACAAAGTTTGGTGCAAATCGCTCTATGAACACTAAAGATACGCCTGTATGACCTTTGAAACCGTTGAGCGTTGACCTCAAAATGTTTAAGGTGCACAGCTATAGGTCATGGGCTATCGATTAATGCAAACATAATTTCAAAATTCCTTTGTTTCTGAGATATGGTTTGGACGGACACACGGAAAGACATGGGACTTTTAACCCTTATCCTCTTGAGCTAGATGGGCAAGCTATTTGCTTGCTTATAGAGTGGATCATAGATTATCTGTATTTAAGGTTTGATACAAATCGGCACATAAATATTAGAGATACGTCAACGTAACCTTTGTCACGATTTTTCTACTTATAGAGTAGCTCATTCACCACCTGTATGCAAAGTTTGGTACAAATCGCCCCGTAGGTAACAGATATACAATTACATGACTTTTGACTCTTATCCTATTGACCTAGGAAGTCAGGAGTAGTATAACAGAAGTTTGTGGGCGTTGATGTTTTTGATGAGGATTGTTTTATGCGTGTTAGTTAAATGGGAAAGTATAATGTGAGCTGTAAATGTCCATTTAAAATGAAAATAAAATTGTTGAAGTAGGTAAATTTGTGATATGTCCAAGTGTCATATTACAATGATGATCTTTACCCCCATTAAGTGTATGCATTTTCATCGGATCGTGAGAGCGAAAGTGAGATAATACTTACATTGCAATATATTTTGGCATCATTGGCAAAAGAGTTTGCCTACTTATGCAATGCCACTGTGAGAAGTTATTAGGCTGGAGAGTGTTTCTCATCATCTAAATTAAATTAACAAAATTAAGCAATGATGGCAGTGTTAAACTATTTGCTATCTATATTTGATGTCTGAACAAATTTGTATCGCATCTTATTCTTGTTTTGTTCTGTCACTACAACTTCTTCAATCTTTTTAAAAATGTTGAGATATTTTTTGCTTTTTGTCCTTTTTGGACTTGTTTTGACGTGTCGCAAAGACGAAGGTTGGGCTAATTGCATTAGCAACAAATGTCGCTTTATAGTGGCTAAGAGTGGCAACACTTACTGTCATAGTAATCTCGGTGGTGTTCAAGTTTCTGTGGTTTCCGTTGCAACCGATTTGCGGCATTGTCGGTCTGTTGAGCGGTTACAACAGAGTGAGTTACCGTAATTGTACTATATTTACGGGTATATGAAATGCATAATGCATACTGAACTATTTTACATTTTAATTGTCTTTGTTGAAGTTATTTCAACAGCAAATAAACGTGTACAATCGGATGAGATGAATACACAAAGCGCACATCCAATTATTTTGTCGTCGTCGGCCACATGTACCGCCTCCCCCAAAAGAATTCACTCTTTTCCTTCCATTTTTGTCTCCAGAAATACAACCACCACCACGTCCACCATGGCCACCAACAGAATTTACTCTTTTCATCCCACTACAACTACCACTACTAACCCATTCCC
>JAHZNB010006566.1:0-28581 GCA_027744295.1 Callyntrura guangdongensis
GGTACTGCAACTTATCGAATCCTGAATCCGTTGTCAACGTATAGACTAATTAGACTGCAAACAGCAACCCTTGAATTTATGTTTCCTACTAGTATTTACCATGGTTAGCAATACCGTAGCGTAAAGAAATTCCACGAACAATTTTTAAAAATTGTCAATTTATTTTATTTTTTGATGAACAAAATCTAGCGCGCCAGTATAAATAAATTCAGTATTTTTCTTAATCTTTACTAATATTAGTGGATAATGGATTTGAAAATAAAAGAAATTATTCACATCTAGTCTTTGCACTAATAAAATATCAGTTAAAACACTGTCACGTTTTAAATTTCACTCTAGAAACCCAAGGCATCTGTTATATTTTACCTGGTAACGTCTATCATTTTGCTTATTTATGTAAAAGTATCCCGCGTTTCTGGTTTAAAATCTGAGCAGTCAGTTTCTTGTCAATCATTAGTAACATGGACAAAAATTACATTTGCAGTAAATGGTAAACTTGAACATAATAAATTGACTTTATAGTTTTTCAAATTACTAGACTGTCCAAGAAATAAATTTTAGTACTCTCGTCGTTACAGCTATGAAAAATATTTACGTGAACTCGAAGTACATGTGTTTTTGAAGGACAACAAATCATGCATTTAAAATAGTAAAAGTCGTAGTTGTATTAGATGCAAGAGACAGGATTCCTAACGCAAAAAAAGTAATTCGTGGTAAACAAAAAAATAACATAAAGAACGGTGTGTATATGCGTATATACCAGTTATAAAGCATTTTAAAAATTTTAGTTTTTCGCTTACAAATATTATGCTTTTACCTCGTACTTGTCGTTTCAACCCGGTAACTTAAGGCAACTTGCACTACTACATGATATGCATAACTAAATATAAAATTAAAAAGTACTACCAATACAGATTTAATCTGTGTTTAACAACAATGTAAATTATAGATGCATTGTCAATATTGCAATATTATTAGGATCATCATAATTAGAATTATTTGTACTAAAGTGTTTCACGAAAACATAAAAATCTGGTAATGTTCATTTTTTTCATCGTAGCACTTTTATAAATCTTGGATCCATTGAAGCAGATTTGTCATAAATTGTTGCATTGAGTTACTGGGATACTGGGAGTGTTTTATTTGCTGCCTGTCTCAATATTCCCCAGTTTCATAAGCCGACTTCCAAATGTCGACTAAGCAGACGGATGAGTGGAATCTGTAAAAGAGGGTAAGGGGTAATGTCATGTGGCTCAGAAGTGTCCATAAAATGCTCCCATAAAAGAAGACTTGTTCCTGCTGCGCGTAAATTTTCAAAGAGCGTCAACAAAACCGACAAAAGGCGTAAAAATTGAACATTATAATTAAATGTTTTAGTGGCTGGATTTTTACAGCTACCATACTATGTTTTAGTAAACTACCTGAAGTGTACACACGACGATGGCATAATAATCCTGATGGGCAATAGCAGGGACGACGGTAAAAATGGCGTAGAGGAAAAAGGAAGGAAGGCAAAGGAAAAGCAAAAGATCATCAAGAAGTGACACTGGGTTCATGTTCACGTCCAACTTTGTGATTTGACGGTAGGCACAAAGCACAGTGATAATCATAAGGATCAGGAGGCCCATTTGTGAAGTGAGGTTAACCCATTGGGCAGCAAAGCCACTGCTCGAGTCATCCAATGCTATGTAGAAAATGATGACGCTGACGACGGTTCCCACGAGAACCAACAACCCAGCAAACAGTCCTTTATTAGCTGAGTGGCAATCAGCATGGATCACCAAATGGTTTGTAAAGCTGGCCGCTGGCGAGTTGTGATGTGGATGGTGGAAACAGCGTGAGCCACTGGCAGGATGACCAACTCGTTTTCCCTTCCCAATATTTTGCCACATTATAAAGAGAACTCCAACTACACGCAAACACAAACAGGAGGACGACGAGAAGAGAAAAAAGATTTATAGTAACAGCAAAAATGGAGATCAGGTAAAGACCTGAACTAGGGTAATAGAAACACTAACAAGCAAAAAAAGTAGAAGCAAGATTGCAGATGGAGAACGAAATAGGCAATTAGTTTAGAGCTCCACAAAAAATCTTTTTCTACATGCTCTCCGTCTGCTGCGTACGCCTTAACTGGACTAATGCTTAATGTACTCAGGAAAAAACACCAAAGTAAATAATATATAAACAAAGGACTATATGGATTATGGATGTCGCATCATACGCATCTCATCCTTGTTCTTTTTGTCGCCGGTGGGCTAAGATTGGGGGAAAACTAAGGAATAAACCGACGAGAATCGTGAAGGCAGATAATGTAGAGATAGACACTCCAATACTAGCACAATGAAAGGAGCCCAGTACTGAATAAACTAAGTACTAAGTACATGGATGACACATTCTCATAATGTTTATTTTATTGTCGTTGGTGATACATGCTTGTAGCGTTGAGCAGGCCTCGACTTTCACGAAAGACGAGTGTCCTTGTTTCTTTGAATATACCTATGTACTAACGACAACGAGAGAAATTTAGCTAAGGGGCGTTATAAGAATAAAGCAGTTACATATGGCAAGGGACAAAACGTGAAAAAAAGATTTGCGAATTTTCTTATTGCAAGTACCAGCTTATTTGGTATAAAAGTATAAATTAAGTTATATTGTTGATTATAATGTTGGTCGGCATTTAATGATCCCTAAACTAACGGTATGGCTATCGTTGTTGGCATAAGAATCATATACAGCACAACGGTATGGATTTGTGCTGTATATTTAGGTTTAGTGGTGACTTACCAACGAGTATGGAGTATTCAATACTAAACGGATATAAATACGGAGACATTTTCAGAACAAGTTCCGAAATTGTTGAGAACTCCACACAGGGATCGTAAAAGGATGTGATTGCAGAGGTGGCATTCAGAAATGCAAAAGCGTTCTGGTGTGACTCTGAAATAGACCAATACGACATAAAATAGTTATTTATTAGATTTAGATAGGTTGATAAATTAGAACACACTGCAACATATTTATTTATGGGTAAACATACAGAAGTACTATACTACAAAGTAATACTATCCATATGCGGTATAAAACTAAGAAGCGTGGATCACATTGGCCATCGTGTCAAACAAAAGAAACAAAAATAGTTTTAACAGCCTGCTTTCACCAGTCGACGGATCCGACGGCCGCACAAATTTGATCTTTTAAGCATAAAATTAGCTTGTAAAAGTAACATACGTCTTGTAGCACACAGGGGGTGTTAATAAAAGTTCCAAATTTCTACGTCTCATAGCTTAACGACATTTAATTTGGGAGAAGCAACTTGTTCTGCAATTAAATTGGGCTAACTTTCCCTTTAGTATGAACATGATTACCCTGTGACCCTTCGCGGACGAACCTACAATAAGGCACGTTTTAAAACGAGCAATGGATAAAATTTATTTCTAAATGGCTATAAACAAGTCGGTAGTCAACATTGCAAGTAGGGAGTTTGTCAGTTGCCATTCTGTCCGACCACAATACTCCTTACCGACATGTTAGATGGAGAGTTTGTCTCGGTTGGTTAACCCCTTTCGGTTCCAGCAGATTGAATAGTTTAGTAAAATATTGCTATCCTCATAACACAAAGATTCTTCATTTATCTTATAAAGGAGCCTAGGGCAATTTGACTCATGATGGAAAGGGTTATTACAAACAAACGTTCTAGCTATCTTTTTCGACGTGTTAATAGTTTATTAAGATTGAGTTTGGGGTTAACGTGGAACATATGAATAGAAAAATCCTGTACTAAATACAACCACACCAGATATGAATTTCATATATACACATATACATATAATAGCAGTCTGCTGAAGGAAGATGATAAATGGTTCTGACTGAACAGACAAGCACGGAATAAATTGTACACATTATTTGTTAGTTTCCCTGTCGTCGGTTCGTACTTTCATTTCGAACGCCCGCAGCCGAATTATTCATTTTCATTTTGCGGGATTACTACTCGGCATGAAATCTACGAAAATGGAAAGCAGTTCATGGGGAACAGAGAATTCGGGAAATTTTATACATAGACATCATCATTGTTGATCTCAGATCTCATGATGCGATGGGTTAGATAAGTAATATAATTATCAATTGCGGAGGGCGAAGATAGTTATGTTGGTTGTGATTGTGTAAACCCGATGATTTGCATGGCTGATTTTACAGTTGTCGCTCAGCGTGGCAGAACCATTTCGTTGGTTTGTACAAATACAATGTCGTTCTAAATATATTACCGCTGAATAAATAGAAATGAGATTTTTTCCATATCTTTCTATTTGTCGAAAATATTGATGATGTTGCGAGGCGTACACATTGACGAAATTAAATTCCAGCCAGAAAAGTGAAGACGACGGGTATGGAATTATAAACCACTGACAACTAAAGCGAATGTGACTGCAAGAAAATAAAGTACCTTTCCCATTGCAATAATATAAACTTGTCGGTAATGCAGAGATGATTTAACTGGAATCAGACTTTCAATGCTTAAAACATGAATTGTCGTATTTATTGTCGAGAAACTGCTGATAACACATAACACACTATCCCAAAGTTTCATACCTGTCCTTTTCATCGAAAATGCAATTCCACAAAGTTGAAAATGTGCCCAGAAATCGTCTAGTCTACACATAAATACGAGATCAGATTGAAACGAGGAAATTTAAATAAGAAAATTTGTTTCCCTTTTCAGCAACAGCAACGTCGTAGTGCCTATTGCCTATACAATACAATGATGAAAAACGAGTTAGCTAGTCAAATAAGTCGTAGTTGACGTCGGCTGGGTGGGTATCAAGATGCAGAAAAGTATATCCACGTATTTTGTATCATTTATCTAACAAAATGACTTAAAATCTGGATATTGGGCGTGTATTTGTAATCCTTTTGGAGTATCATCCCACGTATATACCCTCGCTAATCACAAACAAATGAGAAAGACAAGTCTATCGTACGGTAGGGTGAACACTGGTATGTGGGAGGTCGTCAATGTAGGGATTGTTTGTAAGATTCTGTTTATATTGTCCATTTTTTAATTAAAACTACGAGTGCAAAAGAATAATGATTAGCCGTAGGTTACTTGTTTAATTATGAGTAGATTTAAAACAGGAGCTCTGCCCCTTTTGCGGGACTGTGATTTGCATTTGACTTGAATGTAAATGGTTGACGGAATACCTTATTAGTATAACATTATTATGTCATAACCAAACTCATCTTCTTGTCACATTACCTTCTTCAATCATTCGATTAGTGTACGCTAACGGCGTAATTGAGTCAAGACTCTCTGGAATATGATGATGTGCAAGAGGATGGGACGAGTTGTGTAATTCAGTTCGTCGACTGTGCTCCGTCATTTTGTGGTATAACGAGTCTGCCGTCTCTCGAAGAATACTCCAGAACCAAAAGCACAGACTGGAAGAGATGCAGTGCATCAAGGCAAAACGGGAGATTTCCTGGTGCCGGTTTATTATCACCTTTGTAATAGGAATAAAAAAAATTCAAAATTACATTATAAATGCAATGAACAGCGCGCAGCTAGGTGGAAGTAACATAATGCTATCACGACAAATGCTACAACCACGCTATTTTATCATAATTGACTGAAACACCAGCACTAGGATTTTGATTGTACTGTGTGCTAACAAGCATAAAATAAGATTATCCTTCAGAATAAAAATAACTCAATTTTGTATTCAATCCAGTTAGCAATACAATTTCATTTACGATGGGGTTCAACCAGGTACAAAATCACTGAACGAAATGATCAAACAACTTGAGGTTGTTGTAAAGTAAAATACATGCTGGCAAACAAAAAATAATCAAGTTGTAATCTTGTGAAGATACTTACATTGGAATACTTAAAAATGACGAAAAGCAGGAGGAACGAGTAAATAGGAAATAAAATGTCCAAAATAAGATTAGCAACGTTGGCACATCTATTAAAAACTTTTTCATCGTCTGTCGTAAAAAATATGATTTGGCGACATAGTAAAAGACCGGAGTGGATGAGGTGGCCGAAACAAAATCCTGTTATAGAAGAAAACAAAGTTCAATTAGATACAGTACCGACATAAGCCAAAGGCAACATTTTTCACGAAAATAAAATAAACCTTTCAAAAATTGCATAGTGGTGTTCGGTGGAACGTAACGGAATTATTGGATGATTTTACGAAAACATCATTTTGTGACGTTCCTGGACAAAATTTCATACTCTTTGTACTTATCTATAATATCACGTTTAGTAGTTTCATAATAACTATACACCATTTATACATATAGGCACATTGCATAATGCAGTGTTCATGTGCATTTGTGCTCCATTCAGTTTGTTTGCTGTATGAAGTTGTTCTTCAACCAAAACAAATTCAAGACGAGCCCAAGTCCGTAAGTAAACTTTCGCAGATAGCATAATATACTATACTGTTCTGGTCTCATCAACCAGTGGCAACCCCAAAATGCTGGTGGTGCTACAAAACTTTTTAGTTCTTCATTCATTACAATCACATGCAGCTACTTACATCACTGAAAGCCATAGTAGAACAAGAGAAACATTTTATGTTTTGTCTTAATGTACATCAATTTATAACAATCTACCATAGTATGTTGTCGGATGAATGGAATTCTGCTAAAATATTTTGAAGGTATAAGGGAAGACAGAAATGGACTTGCTATTTTCTACTTTCTACAATAAAATGGATAAGGGAAAAAGATGTATTACTGCAGATGGAGAAGCAGCCGAGCGAATGTTGCACCATTGGTACCGCTGTTGCTTTTACTGGAAAAGGAGAGGAATAAGATGATCATAATCATGATCATCATGGAGATCATGAAAGTGGCAAAGTGACTCTGGGGAGGATTTAGCTCCCTGTTCCATTGTGGCAAGCAGTAGGAAGGAGCAGTAAGCGACAGAAAAACAAAAACTTATATACATTATTACATCATCCGAGTGCTACCACTTGGTGTGCCGAGGATTCGGTAGCGCAAGTACGTACATTCCTCTACTTTTTATTAGAACACCACGGAAATTTCTTTATCCAACGCTCTTTATAATCGAACACGTGTTCGTTTTCCCCCAGTCAGACCAGTGCTATGGATTTCCGTTCTGCCTGAGCGTTGTCATTGTCAATGCTATAATATTGTGTAGTAAGTACGCGTACAACTGGTGAAGTATAAAATATTTACGGGCTACTACAAAATATTATTCTTCTCCACTCCACTCCACCACCACCAGCAATACCAAGGTTTATTTATGCATTTGATATCGTGAATGGTGTGACATGATGTTGTTTACTTGTCGCCTACCTGCTGCTCCGATTTTCAAATAGAAGCTGCCGGAATGGCGACTCCGACAAAATGTGTAACTGTCTGAGCTATATATTCGGCAAGGCTCATTGCTCGGCGTAACTGAAACAGAAAGATGGGAAATGCCATCCTCTAATTTCACACTGTCGGATCTTTGAGTCTGTTTCCCCCGGTGGAAATCTTTCCTATGACATTTGCCACCTGCACCACCTCCACCACCACCACTAGTGTCTTCCTTCCAGTACTTCACGTGTTGGTTAGGGTGGTGGTGGTGTTGGATGTGCTGCTGTTGCTGTTGGTGATGACGATTATTATGGCGACTGCTACTGATATTGTTGTTGATGATTCGACTGCTTCGACTACTGCTCTCGCTGGATGTATTGTTACTCACGGAACTACCTCGTGCATGATGATGCTCAAGTCTGATTACGCTGCCACCTTGGTGTTGCCGAATGTCACAGTACAGGAATATTAACCATATCAAACCAAGAGTCACCAAATACACACTGAATACCTGAATATAGGTGGAAAAAGGGAAGAATGATACAACCATAAAATAGAAAGGTGATCAAATAAATACAAGAGAATGAATAGCAAAGATGAAAAAACTAAATCCTGTCGTGTAGTGCGATATCTTGGTATGCGGACTATTTCATGATATCACAGAGGAGACTCACACCGGAAACTAAATTTTCATATTTATTTTGTCTGGCCTAGACTACAATAAATGCAATTCAAGTAGACGCATATATAAACGAAAAAGAGCAGAGATAAACGGAAATTCCTTACACCTAGCACACGTATCTTGACGAAACTAACCGCTGTTTTTGTGCTTAATCGAAAAACTGGCATGTATTCACGTATTATAAATAAAACGCTCGGTGTATTTTGCACAGAAATTCGAATGCCTAGTTAAACTATGTTTAGTTGACTTGTTCCAAAAACTCATCATTTTCTTCCGATTCACATTGGTCTACTCTTGTTATAGAAACGTGGGATCATACAAAAAGCGTAGTGTGCCATTAGTGACCAAGGCAGGTAAAACCAATTAGTTGATTGATTTCGTTCACTTGAGATCTCCTTGGGCGCTACGCTTCCCGTGGTTTTTCTACTATAATGAAAAGTTTGACTCTAAGTTGACTAACAGCTATAAGCCTTATAGCAGACATAGGGGTTACTAACATTTGCATCTATGTCACTCCATATTCTACTTATAAAAAAGGCTGTCGGTCTCACTCAGAAAAGGCACAAAAAATTGGTGACGAAACGTGCATTTACGTCAGTTGTAATTTCGCTTCAGTAATGTATTTTAAGACACGATGAGATATTATACTACACGTATGGCAAAGACATGACTTTCTTGTAGAGGAGAGTTAGGTAGGTTTGGAGGTTTTACCTCAGCAAGTGTCGCTGTCCTCGATATAAGATCCGCAATGTAGACTACAACTCCCAGCATCAAAATAAATATGGCATATATACAAGAAAGGATGGCTGTAAGGTAGCCCCTATAAGACAAAATACACAAAAATATATAAATTGGTTGTACAAACTTTCACTTGATAATACATCATCTCCTTCCAGCACTTCTCTGACGAATAAAATACTCAGAAATACACAAAACTAGTGAAGACGAGAGGAATAAACATGGTTTAGTTGAAGACTACGATGAGTACGGGGACAACTGAAGTAAAAGCTGGAGTGTCGAAGGAGAGTAATTTTTAATGTTAGCTTACTTGAATACTGAATTTTTGTCCTCCTCGGTACTAATATTTCCGAAAGCACGAGGAGGTGTGCTTCTGGGAAGAGATGGCATTTCAGAGTATTGAAAAAGTCCAGGTGAGTGCTTCACCTCGGAGTCTCGAATGGCCCCGGATCGTATACGGGTAAGTACCTCATCGGAGGCGTCTGTAGTGTCTTCCCGCGGTTGAACACCTTAATGAGAAGAAAGTTTGTTCATTAGTTTACACAACTACACACAACACTATAAGCAATGTAAATATATCCGGTAGGTAAATTGAAATGAAAACAAACCGTATCCATAACTAAACAGAGAGTCGTCTCCGAGTCTGCTTTCACACAGAGAATTAAATGAAGGCTCGTCTGCAGAAACAGCCGCTGCGGCTGCCACTAGAGTTCCTGGTGGTGGGATAGCACCACGATACCATGGTTTTGATCTAGGATCTAACAGGGCTGCTCCAGCAACACCCGGGTTAATGTCGTATATTCTTGTTTCCCCACGACTGGAAGCCCTGTTATTACTACTATTGTTGTGATGACGGTTGACATCGTTGTTGGGTTCCGGTAGTACTATCTGTAGCACCATTTTTCACCCATCATCGTCAAAATATCAAAAGTTACTCTAGCTTTCGCAATCTGTGTATTATATGATGTGTCCTAGTTTCACAGCAAAGTGGGTAGTGACGTCTAAGAAGACAAATCGTATCCAGATTCCCTACAACAGAATTTTTACTGTTCAACAGGATACAGCGGTGAGGAAGTTAGTTTTTAAGATGGGGTTGTCCTCCTTTTAAGAAAAAAGTAATGAATTTGTCTTAAAATTAATCAAAATTTCAGGCATTCTAATATTTGAAAGAATGAAAAAGGAGGAAACATCTTCATGCCATAAAATCATGTCGTTGAAATGTAACCGTTAAAAATCGTACACCAGCAATAACCACCAAGAATGACTACGTTTAGATCTGAAACAAGTATATTTCATGTCAAATAATTAAGCATATTGCAAAGTATTTTTACTCTATTCTACAATGAATTCAAAGACTGCATCATCATAACAACATCATATTTTTAGTAGACATCATGATAGACAATTAAAAAAAAGTCGACAACTTCGGTTTCTCTGTGGTAACTCAGTGTCCTTGGCAAATTTCGATTTCGTATGAAAGGCACTCTGCTTTATTACATCATAAATTACCCATAAACTGTTATTTTTTTCCGATTTTGTTGTTATTACGTTACTTACGTAAGCATCAACTGCATATTAGGTAGCTCACGCAATAACCTACTCATAATTACAGCAACACAGATTCAAAACCGTGTAGCAAGTTGCAGTGGCGTTTAGAGGGCACACTGAACATATATACAAGTGCAAACTTGTCGACAGCATTTAGGCCTGTGACGGTAAGGTAGGTCTCTCACGAAACAAACCTCGCAAAATGACATTTACGATGAGAGTAGATAAATGTAAAAAAAATCTTAATTGTTCTAAACTGTCGCTGCCGCTTCAACGGCAACAGCCAACGGAAGTACAAATATGTATACGTCCGCCTTCTACTGAAAACAATCAAGAAAAGAAACAAAAAACGAAAATTTTGCTCAGTTACGAGCCAACTGAACTGATGCGATGCATGGTGACTATAGAGCATATCACGTTTTAAGTATACACAACAATGTAACCTTTAGGCCATCGACAATGCAAACGTAGCAGTAGCGAATTACATTATACAAAATGCGTTGCATAAAAACGATAACGTACTGTATAATTACAGATCATGCCTTCAAATATCAGCATATATGTGTTGCTTTCAAATTTCAAAGATAAGTGGGCGATATACAACCTTATAGGAACTGATTCAAAAATCATCTACTTAACAGAGACTTACACAAGTAACAAGGCCTATCTGCGCACGCAACGCACGCTCACTACAAAGGACAAACAATAAAAGCATTCGAATTTTTATTCGCGAACACGAACGCGACTAATAGGTTCGGGAGAGCACATAGCAAAACCGCTCATCATCGTCATCATGTATTCGAACAATCATTTCAATTTCGTTCTTTTGTAAAGCGCAATGATTATTTCTTGTTATTACCTATGTAATCTTGTTGTGGACGACTACATTAACCAAAAAAATGCTAAGACAAGCATAACCAGAGCAAGGTGGCAACCCCAGCTACTTTTGGTTTTATTGTTTTTCTGTGGGTACGCAATGGAAAAAGAAATTTAGTAATGATAGGTTGTTTAACCAGTGTACATACACTTGTATGTTTTCACCTGTCATTTGATGGATTACATGTTTTTTTTAAATCATGAAGTGTTGTTTGTGCGTGGTAATTATTTTCAAATATATTGTGTGTTGTGTTAGATTATTTTTGTTCATTTTTTGAAACCAACACCATGTCCATTATTATTTATTTGGATACCAGAAGAAGTCTAAAACACGCATGTTTATTTATTTATTAACGGTAAAAATTAATTCTTTAGTAATTCCCCTTTTGTTTCAATAGTTGCAATTCATCAAATCACTCAACAGCATTACTAACAACATGCAAAACAGTCTACTAATTAGTTCTACCAATCGAACACCGTGGTTTGGTCACCATAACTATGTACCTATCTAAGTAATTATGACTCATTCCCCCTCTTAATTCAGTGCATTTAAAAATGCACTTACTAAAAAATGTACCAATTAATTTGAAATAGTGTAATTTAATCATTTAAAAACTTTAATGCGTTTTGTCAAGGTTCGATGGTGATATAAATACTACCACTAGACTACAGGAAACTCATTGCATATTTTTCTGAAATTTAATACTAAAGGTAGTATAAAATATTTTAAGGTGGTGGTGGTGTGAACGGAACAAATTAACATATGTAATGTTGCTACAGTGGTGGTAATATTGCTTTTAAAACTGAGCTGCTGTAGGGCTTGCATAACTGCAATGTCTAAGACAATTGTTTTACCTCAATCAAGTTCATTGGTAAGCGGAAATCTTCCAAATTAAAGAGGCAATTTGTATTTACTTAATGAGTTGATAATTACTATAAATATATCATAGCATGCCGACTAAGAAGCAAGAGGGGAATCGACTACATTTCATCATCTTAGTACACTATATAGGATTTGCCTTGTACTTAAAACATAAAGTGTGAACTGTGTGAACAGAACAATTCAACAATCTGCCTACTCTGCTTTAGTCACGAATCACGAAGCGTAAAGTTAAGTAATTGTACATTGTACTGCAATAACAATTATTTGCTGACCCATGCTGATGCAAGGGTACGTAAACCAACTGAAAGCTAGGGTGCATTAGGCCGGAAGGAAGGTTATTTTTTTAAAAAATTACAACATTAAAGAAGCTTTCACAGGAAATGCATCATACACAACCAACATCACTACCACTAATAAACTACAACACTCGATCCCAGATATTTTTCCAGTAATAAAATGCGTAACTTTTGTCTACATATAAATTTCTTTCAAATCTTCAAAGATTCGCAGTAAAAAAGAAAGAATGAGATGATGATGGTATCTTCGTAATATATTTGTCAAGTGTTGTTCGTATTTTCATCCTGTAATCATATTGCCAGCAGACTTTGAAAT
The DNA here is from genome assembly GCA_027744295.1 of Callyntrura guangdongensis. Lineage (NCBI taxonomy): Eukaryota > Metazoa > Arthropoda > Collembola > Entomobryomorpha > Paronellidae > Callyntrura > Callyntrura guangdongensis. Next base: position 12,666 of record JAHZNB010006566.1, read on the forward strand.
CAAAATCAGACTGGGGATAGGTATGTAAATATATTGAGCAGTGCAGTGTAGAGTTTAGATACTTACAGTTCATTTGATGAGTGGTCTTACTTTTCACTTTATATATCTTTCTCTTTACAAAAGAACAATCAAACTGTGAATTCACTGTATGCTTCCGGTGATGCTGTAGAGTAAATCAATTTTTCTCTGTCGTACTGATTGTGGTTTGGACACCTTGCTAAAAAAAACATGACAGTACGCCTCATCCTTGTGTGTCCTAAAAACACTAGTCCTACTGCCGCCTAACGTCTATAAAAAAGTGATGATACAGCTTTATGAATTTGATGATTGAAGATGACCGTTTATTTGTAAGTCAGCATATAAAAAGGGGAAAGCTGTTTTTGTCATTTCACATAACATTTCTACAAAAATCATTACAAGTTTACTTAAAATGGCATAAAAATTGCATGTCACATTATCACACATATTACAGATGTTGACAAAAATATTTCTATAGCATTCAATTTAGTGATCTTTATTATTATGTACCAAAATATTTCAAAGTGCTACAATTACCTATACCGCACAACTAACTGGTTGCTTTTTCCTTTATACAGTCTGCATTATTATTAGTATAGTATATCTCAAATTCTCTATTACTATTCTATCTCTTCATTTTGCCACCGAACTTGCACTTAAAACTAACGTGCATTAAAATTGAATGCAGCAATTTAAATCTTTTATTGAACAGTTCTTGTTGGTGTTGGTTCCTGTATCTTACACACACGTTAGCAAACGCATACATCAAGCGCGATAGAACACGTACTATACACATAATGACATCATCTCACTGTGTACTACAACAGGGATTTTGTAGTTGTAAACGGTAGAGGTAATATCTAGTAAATAATGATACCTAATAATGATCATGATGATGATCAGAATCACAATAAAACTAATGAAAATGAATAAACGGAATAATACTTATGAGTATAAAAGCGCTTATTGAAAACAACTTTCCACAAAAAACGATAAGTTACTTTTTGTTGTGCCACAAAACGCAAACATTCTGATTAACTCTTCAGCGTAAAAAAATGTTAGTAGTTCATGTTCATAGTGTGTGGTGTGCGTACCTACAGCCGTCGTAAGTCGTAGAGCATAGGTCTTGCCTTTTTCCCTCTCGACTCCTCCGTAGCCTGCAAAATACGTCTTTACAAAAGACGGCTTTGTGGCCACATCACAGAAACGGCTTATGGGGTAACGTTTTACATGAATACAACCTACACGCTGAAACACTGATAAAAAATGATAATAATGATTCGTACAGCTAACATTGAGTGATTCATTGCTACTGTTGTTAGTTACAGATTATCATGTGGCTATGATAGCCATAGTAAGTGTTTCAATTAGTTGTTGTTTTTAAGAAATAAATCAGAAAACTTATTTTCGAATATAATGCTGTACTCAAAAGATTGAGATGCTTTTTGTTTTTGTCAGGATGAAAGTGATGCGGTGCGAGGTCTTTGGAAGGGAGAAAAGTAAAAGCTGATTGAAGATTAATAATACATATACCATTTGTTAGCTTTTGTGGTTTAAAGTAGAAATACTGGATGATTAAAAGATGTGGATTTGATCTAACAACTGTCTCTCCGTAAAGACATATGAATTCAGACAGTTTAGTCGACAGCATTTATATACCGAGCTGCACGTAAAGAAATGTTGAATCGTTTGATGACATCAATCAAACACACATCAAAAAGATATTGTTTTATTCCTTCCATTATTTGTTTAAGTTTGTTTCTCGACACCAGGTGGCAGAGTAGATGACAAAACTAACATAAGTATTAAGTGTTTCGGTTTCTGAATACAGATTTTTTAGACATCAGCAGCTGTCTATGTGTGTTACTATTATGATGTCCTGAGAATTTTCTTTTGAAGTCGGGATCGATCGATTGACTGGCGAATGGCGATGCTTCCAACCCATAACTGCTGTAACTCGTTAAAAGGCCTTCACAATATCATTCCCCATCCCCACTCACAACTCACTGTCAGAGTAACGGACATAGTTAGTAGTTGCCTACAAATGTACAAACACACATGTACCTGTTATTGTTGTATGCAGGTATGTATGTATGTGTGTTGTATTTGTGCTGAAATGTCAACTTTCGAAGGGAACGTATAGTATGTTGCGAATCTACTCGTGTTTGGCGACAATTGCGCTGCTTAAATTTGATAATACATTACTGCCGAGTACAATTGTACAATTTTAAAATTCATTTATTTTCGGTAATCGTCGTCATAACGTGTTCTAATTCTCTGGGGTTTTCTGCATTGATATGGATAGTGATGTCTCATGTGGTACAAAAAAAAACAAGTTGATAAACAATATTTTTACTGATACGGTGATACGTATTTTTGTAACAGTCACCTGCACCTCTCTGAACGGTGAGCAAACAACAGGTATACAACTCTACCCGAATTGATGCAGTTGCCGTTAGGAAACGACAAGGAGATCTCACAAAACATTTATTTAGTTGTGAGTGAACTTTGAATAATGTAAACAAAACAAGTCATTGGTCTGTTGTAAATACGCTGCGGTAAATAACGAATATTAAAATCAGTTATTCGATCTATTTGATTCATCAATAAATAAGGCAAATGACTTACTACTATGACTTATGACTATGACTTACTGTTACTAAATATAAATGAATTTGTCAGTCCTTATTTCTTGATTATCAATTGAAATAGAAACACGTCATGTGCGGGTTAAATTTGATTTTTTAAGATAATTTGTTTCATTATTTTACATTGGACCACTTTATACACAACTAGTAATGATAAATGTCAACACCTTTAACTCAATTGGTAAACACACAGCATTTTATGAAACTGCGTTATTTTATTCATTACATCATCATCACAGAGCAATATAGATACACGTACATACGCTGAAGCGGTAGTATTCCACATACAATTTGCGTAGATAAATAATCTGTAATTCTTGTTGATTAAGACTTTGAGGTCAACGTTGTTGGGTCGTCCCATGTCACTGTTGAACCGCAGTGTAGATCAGACTTTCAAATATATTTTTCAAAATATGACTACAAAAACAGACGTTATTTGTTGTGCTCAATTTCTTTTCGGTTATATTAAGCTACACGATACCACCCCACCAATAATCATGCCTTATGCATCCTTTTCCGACATCCATACGTTAGCTCCTCAGTGACGAATAACTCCACCAGACAGCGGTATTGAGAGCAAATTTCCAACAATGACGATGCAGGTCTAAATGAGCGTGTAGTGTGTGCTATCTACCAATTCTCAACAAATTTAGTCCGTCGTTGTAACGGATGATTGGGTGAGATCAAAAGCGGAAGTAAAATATGAGGATGAGTAATCCTATTGTGTACTGACAATTTTTTTATGGTTCGTTGGTTAGTTGGCATGCATGGCATGCACATGTAGTGTGTTATTGGGTAATGTTGCACTACGAGTACTCATAGAACATCTTACATGACTACTTGTAAGATTATATGGTAAAATGTATCTGCAGGTTTATATTTGTCAACTACTAGTTAATCGTTAAAATACATGTTGTTACATAATTATGAAGTTTCCTCACGCAAATAATCAACCGTCTACGGATGCTTTAAATATGTACTAAAATTGGTTTTAGTATTAGCATATCTAACCTACTAAATTGTTAAGTTTAAACTTTCCCAAAACCTATGTTAAAAATTATGTTCATATTATGTGGATTTCAGTGCAAATACAATGAAAAAGACAATGTGACGCCTACAAAAAACGACAAAGAGAAGCCCACACAGATTTTTAATTTGTGAAAGTCAATTGAAAGACATTTCTGTTTGTCGAAATGAAGACACGATAAATATTATATAAATCTCCCTAAATGGGAAGTAAGTAATGTGGCTCAGCTCGAGATTCTCTAACTCATACATATGCCTTCATCTGGTCCACTGATGTTAGCAAAAAAGGAGAAAAAATTACTCCTGACATTCAATTTCTTTCCTGAATCAATTCAAATTTATAGCGAGAGCTATTTTTTGACTGTGTTGCAAATTATACTACGGTAGGACGAACGTTCTATACAAAAGATGTTGACAGATTTGATTATTTTTGAGAATGTCGCAAGATAATATGTATGTATTTAGGCAGCTGTGCGTGCGTATTATAGGCCTTTGACAGCATACACTGACTGAGAAATGAAATGATTGCTGTGCTGTAGTTATTTCTGACACGCCAGTTTCTAGATTACCAACTGCTGCTGTATTGGTATTGATATAAAATGAAGTGGTCATTGTGTAACGATGACGAAGAAAAATGACAACAATAAGAAGTCATTATTCAATACGTCGCGTTTCGCGAAGAAAGTTCGCTCTCTACTTCAGGCACACACAATTTTGTGATCAGAAAGAATATTTAACACTCACACACATCTTATTACTCTGTAATCACACCATAAATATTGGACGTAATGACAAAAACTTATATTTTTTAGTATTTTTACAATAAACTGCCACTCAATCAGGACGGCAAAATTTTTCCAACATTCTTCAGTCCTGCATCATTATCTATTTTTACCAAAAAATGACATTTTCAAATCTTAGTCAAGAAAATTCGATTGCTTAAATAATTGGGATGTTATGCTCGCACGTGTGCATGCACCTGTGTGTGTGTCCGGTTCATGTGATGAAGATTCGGTTTTACAGGGTCACTTTCTACGATAACTCACAGAAAATTAAAATCGACGCAAGGGTTCCTTTACCAGCAGCATCGTCACAGTCAACAGTACTGGCACTTGCAAGAATTAGAGAAGACCAAGACGAGACACAGTAAAGGAATAAAGGATACAAAATAATATGTAGCAGCATGAATAATGTTGGCATGATGAAAAATTCCAACTAATTGTAAGAAACATTGAAAAACCCTTTACATTTCAACTAATGTGTACCTACCTATCCACGTTTTTTACTCACTGAAACTTGAGAGCTTGATTTGTAAACACAGAAACTTTTTCCTTTGTAAAAATGGCAGGTTTTGAAAAATATAAAAAAGCGATCGAATAACACAAAACTATTTATCACGTCATCAAGATTCAGCTATTGTGGGAGTAGGTGAAATGAAACGTCCACTAGTACACAACATAACTAATAATAAAATAAAATCATGTGTGAGGTAAGCCACGGCACTGTGTTGAGGAGCATGTTTTCTTTAAAACTGGCGTCTTTTCAAAACCATTTTAATATATATTTAGACAACCAGCGTTGGAAAACAGAAACCTATTTTAAGAATAGTTTTCAATTCACACTCAGCCGGCTGGTTACCGTTGTTGTTATGAAAGTGCTGTTAGTTAATGTCATTGTTTGGTTGTTTTGTAGCATTCATTTGGGAAGGGAATGCAATGAACAAGCAGCGTCTGTAACAAACGGTAAAAAAAGAAGAATAACTCTACAAAAATATTTATCGTTTCAAACTGCAACAGTATTTATTATGCAAAAAAGGAACAATCCTTAGAATTGCGAATTGCAAATTGCAATTGACAGTGCAGCGCAGGAGTAGTGAAGATCAAACTGTTGCGCACCAAACCTTGTCAACTTGATATTGATAAACAAATTTAACGGGGGAGCAATGACATTTACCATGGCTTCTGCTACTAGTGCAAATAAATGGTTATAACGGTGTGGATACATGTGTTCTAAGGCGATACATGTATCTACCTACTACATCACTAACATCACATTAGGTATTATAATCGTGTTGCGAGATCGCAAGAAAATTGAAAATGGTTTGGTCCCCAAAACCATTTCAGGTAAGAGGGAGCGCAATAGAGTTCTCTCCTGCCTCTGAAATCGTACCAAGTTTGATTGTTGAGGTTGTGAGTGCTTAACAAAAAGGCAGTTGTCGACATGTTACTCAGGTTCACGAATACGATTGTTTCGATAAGTTTTCTTAGGGGTGTTGATAACATGCATCAGCAGCAGGACGACACGGTTACTAATGCATCTTATGCAGCTGTAATACCAATACCTATCTTTGCCTAGTCGACCTCAAGCAACACAGATCATGGTTACAAATTAAAATAGAGAGCAGATAAAACGAGAGGAGCATTTTAAGCTACAGCACGGCCATTCATTATGCTTTCGACATGCAGCAACAGCGTCAACTCATCACATCAGGTTAAATAACAGACAGCATGATGCAAATCAAAAACGGGCCCAATTAAACATGATAAAAATAAAATTTGAGAAGAAAAAAAAAAGATTGAGTCACTTGGTACAATGCGATACAATTGACAATAGGATCAAACTTTTTTGCAGGCAGACGAATATAAAAGCAGAAGTCGTGCACCCATTACGAATTCGTTCATAATAACAGCACAGTGATAATAACACCACCTGTAATCTTCGTCTTGTAACATTATCACGACGCATCGTCCTCGTTGAAAGCTGCCACATTCTACACACAGTTTTGTCGTCCCCACTGAACTACATCATAATCGCCACAAAATCAAACCTTAATACACGGATTCAGACCTCATGGTAACAGTGGTAGCTACATGCTGTAGCAGCATGTAGCTACCAAATTTTTTCAAAAGGATAACAGAACAGCAAAACATTCAAAGTTTAAAGTCTTCTCAAGCAATGATTTCCTAATCATCGTCAAGCATTGAAAGGCAATAATATTATTACTATTTTTTCTTCGAAAAGATAACAAAGACTAGTTGAAGAATCCAAAATAAAAAAACACGAGCTAAAAGTTATGATGATGATGACACACTCTTTTTAGATAACCAACCGTGTACTGCAAACAACTTAAATGGACAAAATCCTCATATTTAGGTGTGTTTTTGATATAGATTAGATTTTTAAACTTGTCTTCATCAACCCATCGCCATCATCTTGGTGGTAGCCAGCTTTTCAAACCGTTTACGTAATAGTAAAGATCTCCCATAACGATTTTATTCAAAAGATGTGATGATAGAATGCGAATATTGCTTCGTTTTGTGTATAAAGAAATCATCATATCATCATGGTGCATGTGTGCAAGGTGTAGTAATTTAATGACGACGATGATTGCAGATAATATTGTACGGTGGTGGCGAGGATGATGGTGTTCTTTCTTGTAATGTGACCAGTACTGAACTAGCAAGAGAAGATAACAAAATATCGCACATCACATTTTTTAGTAAGCGAAGCAATTAATGCTACAAATTGCTCTCGTTATCGTATTAAAAAGGTATAAATTTAATTACAAGAAAAGTGTTCTTGCGCAATAGAACTGGTAGAAGAAAAAAAATGTGTTTCTTGATTGTGATAAAAAAAATAATAGGAAGCGACAGTTTTAAAAATAGGAACACATAAAGTGTTTACCTTTTTTGTAGCTTTCTTTTATTTGCGCTTTGCAATGTTGGACAGTACGGAACAATAATAGCGGTTGACATTTTTGTAAATGCAACTACTAATTACTTTTATGTTCTTTTTGTGTACAAGGAAATAAAAATTAGCTTTGGTAAACGCAAAAAATGTATTCTTTCATCAATTGTCAGTTACCAGTAATGCTGAACAAATGAGTGAATCTTGCCAATCACGCAATTATGATTTTATGTTGTGGTGGCGGCGGCGTTTGATAACAGTAATAATACAGTCAGTAGGTATTTTAGGTATAGTACCTACCTGATGTACGCAGTTGATGAAATAGTAGCTCAGCGTCATTACCCGTCTTTTATTTCCAAAACCTGTAATTAGTTGTGAACCTACTAAAAGGTAAGATACACCTGTGCTGATGGAAAACGTCGTTGCTTTCTATAATTCGTTTTGTGACAAGACTACCTATTCTATTTTTGCGTGATGATGGTTTTTAATGAAAGTTATAGAGCTTCTATTTCTATGAGTTCACTTATATGCGAAAAATATTTTTCATTTACACAAAAAAATCACTTCAAGTGGTTTGTTCAATAGCCATACACACGAATAGGTATATAATTATGAATTATATCATCGACGTATAACCGTACATTAACTAAGTTTACCAAAACAAACGGTGTCATGATCTGTCTGTTAATTCTAATAATAATGGCACGTGGTCTTAGCGAACTGCATTGTAGTATTACTTTAAAAATATATTCATCGCCATAATAAGCAGATATCATATAATTCATATTAGATATCATGCACCAGGTTGTGCGGTAGAAAGTGTCAAAATGTCGCCGTCGTCGTGCGACCATTAAAAATGGTTTTTTCACCTCAATCAACCCTTCATTTATCTACCTGCATCTAGGTCCTATAATTTAGGCATTGTGTTTATCTGCCCTATTGATGTTGGTGGTTTCTGGGCTTTTTCATGATTTTCGTAGAGTGTTTACGACGTGAGCCATAAGCAAAATGACGAATTACCATTGTTATAACTTATAACTATTATTACGTTCTTTGTAAGCAGATGAAATTTCCGCATAGTTACGACGAAAGTGAAATTAGTTTTCGTACTTTTACCTAAACTACAACTACTGTGCGTATGTTTGTGATATAATCACGATGATGAACAGAAAGTATTTAGCATTTGAGTTTTCACAAAGAATAAAGAATGCATTGCCAAAAAAAAGTATTATTAAAAATACAAACGAATATTATGATGTGCTTGAAGCAAGTAAAAATAATGTTTACGCTAGTAAGATGACACCATAAACATAATTCTGAGTTCCCTACACAGCTACCTAACAATCAAAATATGCGCCCATTTCAGGACTTTGCTTGTTTTTTTTGCAAGCTGTGTAATAATTTTTGAAATCGAAGAAAAAATATAACTGCATAACTCTTACCTTAAAATGATATGATTTTTTTTGTACAATTCATACATTTGTTGGAGATGATAAAGCCCAATTGATATAAACGGGAATAATGTTAATTTACTTCTTTCTTTTTTAAAAAAACTCAGGAGTTTGCATCCTCAGTGTATTTTTTAAGGTAACCGCACGAGTGCAATTTTGTAAGTACAACGGCAACTATTACGGTACACATGTCAGATTGTTAGATGCAAGATAGAAACCGACACATTTGAGTTATTATTATGTACATTTACATAATTTTGTGCATGCACTTTCCATTGTTTAAAACTGTAAAACATGGTTTTATCTACAACTCCTACCATGTTGAATACTTTGTTCATTCATGGATTCAACTATTAGTCTACTGTATTAATGCTGGGCAATACAATCTATAGCACCGAATCACTTTTTTAATTCGTTTTAATAACTCCCACTCTTCTACTGCTTAAGTTAATTATCACTACATACTCAATTAAATTCCCCCCACACACACTATTACGTTATTAAATAACTATAAAATTAAAACCGATAATGATTTAATATACCAATGGCGAAGTTGATAATGTTCACAAATGTTTTAATGAAATCACTCTTACCATCTTGTTTCTTGTAATCTGCTAGATAGATAAGTACAGTTCGATTTATTATTATTTTACTGATGATACCGATTATTAGTAATACTTTTATTGTTATTTTCAAAGAGAAACAAGCACCACTCACCACTGCACTTACAAGATCATAATATAGTATTACTCAAGAAGAGCAGCCAGCGGTTTAAATCTTATGGTCGAAAAGCATATGTGTCCGTTTCAACATCTATGCCTATGAGCACGTTTCTGTGTGATGAATATAATTGTTTAATTCAATTTGTAAAACTCACGCACATTTAACACGGTGGACTGAAAAAAGCCATTCAGAAAATATTAGTCATGAAAAATGACTACACATCAGCCACCACAAACAAACAGATATTGCACAATAACACTATTTTTATTCTTCTTTTAACACCATTTTTTGTCCAATAAATTCGTAATTTCGCTTATTAACGAACGGAGTACCAATGAATCCTCCTTTTAATTCATCATTAGGCCCATAGAGTAATGTTTCTGCTTGCATAAAAGTTTTTCCACAGGAGATGGTATAACCCGTTGTAAAATTCGCACACATGCCCACCAAACCAAAACTAATTCAACAAGCACTGATTAACACAAACTCACTTGTATTCTCATTGTAAAAAAATGGAATTCTAAGGTCTGGCAATGTTCTTTGAAGAAAAACTCTTTTGTGTTCTCCGTGGAATCAGTACACGATTTAATAACAAGTCCGAATATAATTTGACCGTTTCTTAAACGTAAGATATTATCGTTATTTGCGATTATTTAATTTAAACTTTAATGCGACATTGAACTCATTAGATGGCAACCACCAGCGTCAGGGAAGTTAAGCTGTGAACATGAGAAAAAAAACCGAAATAATTACAGCGAAATTTATGTCAAATCAACCCCGATCACTCAACCAAGTATGAAGAGTAGGAAGAAGAAACCATTAACTGTAATGGCAACAAAGGAATTCAGGAATTTAATTTATATACATATATGTACTCAAGGACGGTAGGTTTCTTCGTGAGAGCTCCAAACGAAGGAATACTTGACTTGGTTGAAGCCAAGTCAGAATGGAGAGAGAAAAGCTTGACGTGCAAGTGTGGTGTCATGATGAAACAGAACTTGACTTGATTACTTAGACACTAGAAGGGATTCGTGAATGCTACGATGATAAGACGTAGACGGCACGGCACCACGCGAGCAAGTGAAAGGGAAACTCTTTTTGGTAAAAAAAAACATTCAACAAAAATCTCAATCGACAGAAGCCGAGAGAAGAGCAAAGCGTTTATTGGACGCAAACATGGTTAGTCGATAATTCAATGTAGAAATAATAAAAACTGCAACTAGTCTTACGTTCGTAGTTGATTCAGTTGATTGATGTGAACCAAATCAGCTACAGCTGTGCAATCTAACACATTGGGATGGGATGTACTACACTGGTCTAATCAAAGATGGGATTTTTCTTGCAGAAAATCAAACTAAAGTAAAACACATTTCAAAATAAAAAAAAAGTAAGCAATGCTATTAGGACTTATCCACATAGATATAATATGTTGTTATGTTATGAGTTTTCAACACACGGGATTAACGAGAACAGGTAATAGGTAATCAATCACCTTTTTTTTAAAAAAAAAAGGGGGGCGGCTATTTTAAAATCGATAATAATAAACGTTTGCCAGGTATCAAATGTGATGCAACGAAACCATCTATCTAACCAAATAATAATGAAATGTTACTATTTTTGTAACTTGTATGAATATTCAATTTTAATGATGATGATTAAGTCTGTGTAATGATAATAAATAAATCAGAAACACTAAAAAAACAGAAGAGCACTGCTCAGATAAAAGTTGCACGAATAATCATAAATTATACATCTGTTAGGAGGAAAATGGTTACTAAATGAATTTATCAACAAGTTTTTTTGAATACCTAATTCCAATTTACCACAACAAACAAAACTGTAATAAAAAATAATAATCGCGAAAATCATGCATGTTTCCCTCTATCAATTGCAATTGTTTCGCTTCGCCCATTCACTTAACGTATACAATTTGTCCATCTTTCACAACAATCCACTCTCGTTTAAACATAAACTTGAATCCTAAAAATGCATGTGTCACTCAGATTTTTCCCCCTTAATTACACACTTGCTTACTGTTATGCAGTACCCCAGTGTTATTTATGTCTGACTGTCCATCTTGAATTTTCCACTTTTTCTCTTGAAAATATAAAATAAAACAGATTGCGTCCTTAGATATGTGTTCTGATGATGAAGAACTGAAGAACATAAACTATTTTTGGTGATGCTATTATTATACTACTGTCTTATTTGTTGTTGGCAGTTGGCATCGTAAAGCAGCAGTTGTAACGTATCGTACCAAAAATAAAACAAGATTCACTTTCTTCTTCTCCTTCTCCTTACACCTTATTATGATTATTGTTGGTAGCTACTACTTTTATGTATTGTGGTTACTGTTTATTTATTATTACACTTGCACTTAAAAACTCCTTCATCTTCTTTTCTTCAGATTTGCATGCGTTTGTGTTTCTTCGACAGCGCATTATGATGTGCACTCGCGTAACGCAAAAAGAGGAATGGACTCACTAATTGAGGTTTTCCATTATTTTGTAAATACCTACATACGCAACTTCACAAGTGTAATTACTCCCATCGTTGCTGCTACCACTTCTATCGAAACTGCATAATAATCACACAAACAACAACAATGGCTGTGAATGATGATGTGCAGGCAGGGAGTTTTTAACGTAAATAAATTTATCGTTTACTACTGTTACACATTTATCAAGTCTCTTTTTTCGCCTTTCTTCTTCAAACGAAAACGAGCGTTATTTTGAAGCAAATGCTATACACCTATTGTTTGTAGAGGGCTGTGAATTTGAGACATATGCATTTACGCCGTATAATATGCTGTGTAGCTGCAGTTAAGTTTTGCAGGGAGTTTCGCATTCTTTCTGCATACGTGTATAACACAACGTATAAACATTTATTTATTTTAATTTGCTCACAGCAGAAATGTATACATATTCTTAAAACATGCACTTTCCTTAAAACTTGACTCCACATTGTTAAGATTCACTTTATTCATCGTCAACATCATCACCATCCACAAGCAGCCTCATGTTTGTATTGTAACACACTCTTATTGTGCGTCTATGTCTATTTACCAACAATAAAAGCACAGACAGATTGTGACTGGTTACAATAATAATGGCAATACACAACACAAAACACAGTCTGGCTGCATGTCTACTGCCTAATCTAAATTTCATTTTGCGCCTATTTTTTTATTTAATATCATCGCGCTGGCACTTGCTCACTATTGAAAAGCTTACTAATAAGGCAATCCACAGTTTACGTTCAAACAGAGAATCAATTGTAATTTTATAAATGGTAGTGGTACAAGCATATAAAAATAGTAATAATAGGACCATGGGTTAAAATGCTATAAATGAATGCTTATCGCCAACTGGTAATAAAGGCAATATTAAACGGAAAAGTCAAGAAAATTGTAGGCAATTGAAAAGTATGAAATAAACAAGAACAATACACGCGCGCGTACGCGTGCACAAACACTCACACATATGTGTAAATACACATACCATGCACCACGCAACAATACGCACCACGGCGACGACGACAACGCTTTTTCGCTTTAAAATGTAACAATGGTGTACTTGATACTGGTAAAGATGAATTAAATGAAGTAAACTCGCATTGTTGCAATAAATCAGTGGCGAATTTGTAGTTTAGTGGTGCCAATCACTGCATTTCGCACCAAGTCACTTCTACTAACGGCTTTTACTGCTGCTGTCATGCCATCACTGATTCACTTTACCACTACGAGTCTACGTCTGTTGCTTTACGTTATTATTTGTACATTTCTCATCTGCGTAACTTGCCGTTTTCGGCTCATATACTTTTTGAAATAGCATTTTAATATTATAGGAAGTTGTGTGCATATATATATGTGTGTACATAAAGTGTACATTGCGTATAAAAAGGGTGCACAATTTTATGGTTACAGTTACAGTTAGCATCAAGTTGGTAAAGGTAAAAGAATGAAAGTTTATTCTAGTTGTCCTTTCATCGTCTTCATCCGATCAGAAACGCCTTATCGTACTAACCTAGGTTGTAATTTCGTGTGACTCAAAGCATACATGTAGTGTGTAGATATGACAACAGTCCCTTGGGGCTTGGGGTCTCAATAGGGCTGAACCCGTAAATACACAGCAGAAAAAGAACCTGTATTTCGTCATAATATTATACTGCTTTCCCGTTTTCCACATAATTCAACAAAGCATTTTCTGTAGCAATAATGCCATCGTTATCTTAAACACGTACAAACGTTTTTTAACACGTTCAAATCTCATTGACATTTTTGACATATGTATTACATAATATAATAAATACTTAAATTAGTTGACATTTACAACTGCACACATGTGGTGAAAATTATAAAGGACAACGGTATGATACTTCATAAGACCTTGGAGAAGACCCTCCTCAATACACCATGATGTCAGGTTGGCATATAGGTAATAATAATAATTTTCAACTTATCAGTTATAATCAACTTAAAACACTGTCAGCAGTTCGGTATGAGTCCCTGCTATCGTCACGCTTTGCACATATAACATACTTGAATTTTACCCTTAAACTACTTAAACGTAAGCATATGTATTAAAGAACATGCATTGTTGTGAAGATTCAATTACACCCTTGTTCAAGACTGTTATACTGGCCAAAATTACAGAGATGTTAAAAAAATAAAATAAAAGCTACATAGGTACATGAACAAGTGGGCTATCCATCAAAGACTACTGGTTAACGTAATTTTATATACAAGTTGTATTAGTATAGCGTAGTGTTTATACAAGAAGTATTTTCATCGATTGATAAGTTAATGAAATAAGATAGCGTTTCATTCTTTTGGTGTCTTCATCAACACCACATCATATATATCATCAACTTGAATGAATCGTCAGGACGACTTGTTGAATGCACTAATGGAATTTTTTACATGCTTAAAATATTATCAACATAAAGCATGTTATGCATGCTGTGATTGTGATATGATATCATGATGATCATAATGAAATCAATGAAAACGCACCAGGACGCCACTTCGTTTACCAAGAGTGAGACATTACATAGCAACAGCAGCCACGGTGAATAATGACATGTTTCAAAAATTTATAATGGTGCATTATCCACACAAAAATGTCGATTCGCTTTGCTCATTGTTGAGTGATTGTGTGTAATAGATAATGATGTGTCATACGATAACATATTGATCATGTAGTACACAAGTACATGCCATACCAGATTATATCGTTATAACTATTCTGCAGTCCAATGTGTGTTAAGAAATGATGACAGGAACGCACTCAAACACTGTGGCAATTGGTAACATTAATGACATCTTTGTTGCGGTAAGCGTCTCAGAGAAATGAAGCATGACACTTAGGAAAAACCACAGAATCGTTTCGTGGATTTGGTGGCAAAAGTGTCAATGCGGTGGTGGCCATGGTGATGACGATGATGATGAGAGAATAAGGACTTATTAATTTTATTTATGTCGACTCGACAGCTACCGCTTTGATCTCTCTCGTGCTTTGAATTTTTTTGCCCCAAAACGTACGTGTGAAGTTAGGAAGTCGATTAGGGAAAATGTAATTAAAAAGATGCAAGAAAGTTCCTCCTGCCACAGCAAAGTATTTAGTCGAAACCAAAAATAATATTTTATATTATCTCGTTTAAAGTTCTGAAATGTTTTTTTTTCTAGAGAGTATATGACTATACTTGTATTAATTACCATATCGTTGAAAAGAAAATTTAAAAGTACTCACAATAAATTGATATTTCTTGACTTCACAAAGATTTTTTTAACTTTTAACCTCGACCTCAACAAGAAAATATTAGTGTCAGCGTAAAATACTTTTAAAGCTATTTTTAGACAAATTTTAAGGCACTGGGTAATGCAAACGCTGTAGAGGTAGATTGTTGAAATTAAACTATTTTCATTCTTTATCCACCCATGTATTATTTTATTATTTTAGGAACTTAATGAAGCTTTATAAACGTAGTTTTAAAACTCCGAGAAGCCATGGAAATAAATAAATAATTGTCTATGATAAACGAATCACTGTGGCTTTACCGATATAGGGAAGCTATCCGTTTTTGAACTACCAACATTTATACAAGTTTGCATTCTGATCTCGACAGTGATTATTGTAGAGCCCTAGCTTCATTATTGCGAAGGTTTAATGATCTTTCTCAAAGTTCTAATCGCAAATAAACTATATATATATATGTGAACGTTGAACAAAATTCACCACGAATCATTATGCTCCGCTGAAGTTGATATTGTTTATCTTTATCGTCGGTACTTTGGCAAAAACAGTAAAAAAAATCTTCTAACTTTTACAAAAAAACAATAAAAGATCCTAAACGCATTCAATT